>CM017561.1:19190169-19340169 GCA_007844125.1 Sinonovacula constricta
AATTGACTAAAACCAGACGCTGATGACTGCTTGTCTTGTATGGATGGCACTGTGTATTCCAATATACCTTTCTTTGATTGCAGGTGTCTGTTTCTATTACATATTTTATACACTACAGTATTGACTCGTATTATTTATTACACCCTACAAAGGGTTCTTGATTTACCGACACTAAAACGAAGAATGCTGGCAAGCCATCGGAAACAGTCGAACAGTACAATGGCCAAGTGTTATCCACCTGTAATGCCGTCATAAAATGGCATATGTTCTTTACAGCTTTAAGAACAATCGTCTTCGCATCATTTAACAGTACTTAAAAAACTGGTACATGTGTTCTTTAAAGTACGACGAGGCAGACAGGCTCGTCCTGAGTTAGTTTAGTCTTAAAGTACATTCTCATCATGGGGGTGGGGGTGGTAATGTGGGGTGGGTGGGGTGCAAAGTGGGTTACTCGGTCAATGATGTTGCCCTTATCATGGTTTAAGACACTTTCAGACAAACTAAATCTTTAATAGAATGCTTCTCCCTCTTTGTGTTTTAATCTAGAACCGAAATTGTACATTAACATTAAGCTCGGGAACGAGACTGGCCTAAAATCAAAATTCTTTGGTAATTTTAACACAAAAACAGGCCATATTCACTGACCATTCTTCAACTCAATTCTATAAGTTGTGTTGATATCAAGTCATTTTGTTGTTTATAAATAAAACATACTATATTGGACGTTCATATGTGACGGTTTCTTACTAAATTAGCATGTAGAACTTGACACGTGTTTCTTTCATGATATCAAATATACAACAAGTCATCATTTGAGCAGGACCTTTTTAAGAAAGGTCGGTAACTCTGGACTGAAGAAAAATACAACAGGACACTGTGATGGAAGTCTGGGACATAATTGGCTGGGCACTGAAAGACCACTATAAGTCACTGTTGTTGGACAAAATATTGAACACCAATATCAAGTTTTACGTCAATAACACTAACATCTAAGTGATAAATATGAAACACTAATATCAACTTTTACAGCTATAACAAAAACTTATCGAAACATTAATGCAGAATTTAAACAGAATACAATTTTTCAGAAAAAAATGAATTACCACTATCAACGTTTACTACTAGAACAGAATACAGGAAACAAAATAAATAGAAAAGAACTTCTAAGTAAAAACATAAAAAACAACATTGCTATCAAATTTTACTATTGGTATGGAAATGTTCTTCACAAAAATTCAAACGAGGACACATTGTTTGTATTGGCTAAATAAAACGGGACTTCAGTTCCATTGTTTTCCGATATACGGTGTACTTCTAAGTGTTTGGTGTGTAAGGTTTATTTTATTCATGTCAACTGTTAGTTGTGGGGTGGATTTACTTTTTGGAATCTAATTGTAAATGATGGTCATTAAAGGAACGTCTTTCTATATCGGAGGAGAAAGACTCCAAAAGAACCACCTGCGCGCCTCAGGTCAGCTGGAAGACCTTCCCACATCAAACCTTTGGCCTGACTGAGACTCGAACCCAGGCAGGGTAAGGCTGTGCAGTCAGTGCAGATTCAAGTCGGCGACTCTATCACTCTTACATTGTTGCACTTGTGACACAGTGTGAATGCATAGACGTGTATCGACTTACACCATTACTCAACAACTGACGGAACTGATTGCCGGGCTGACTTGCAAGTCGTCTTACTCCTCGGAGAGGCTGAGCAGTCAGCGGAGATACCATTCGGCCTCTCCGTATGTACCTGTGGCAAATGTGATTTAAGTCACACAAAAATCGACTTGGAATAGAACACATATTATGTTAAATATCATATCTGTCAGAATTTCTTAACATATTTTAACACATTGACGCCTTACATATCATTTGCAAAGGGTGTTACGAAATGCAAAAGGTGTAAAAACTGAATAGTTACAAATGGATCTAAGATCTAACAAAGCCGTTTTATGTCGATAACGAAAATCGTATTTCATTATGAACAGTACCAAATTTAGTATTAAAACCATGTACGCGAGTCGCATGACCGTTCTGGTCGCAATATATTAAAACTTAGTCTGGTTCTCTTAGCACACGGCCCGGGATCTGTCCGGCGGATCACGTGGGTCGTCTAGACTTTGTTACCGTGGTAACAAAGATGTTTGCTCGCGCTCCGGGAGCCAGTAAGGAAATTGTCATTTTTAGAAATGTCTGATTTCGCTAATGTGATTACTCGTCCTGCCGACGACTGTCTGATGGGCAAATCCGCCGGCGTAGAATAGGTAATCTGACAAGGGGTCATTATCTGACATGAAACAATTTCCGTATTTGTCTGAGTTCAGATATAGAATAGTCTACCGCCAAAATCCACTCAGAAATAAAATCTGAATTATTTTTCATACGGAGGTGTTAATTTTTATCTGAAAAAAATCATTTATTGTTTTTTTCTACATCAATTATAGCATATCGTGCAATAAAAGATGCATGGAAAAGGCAGATTTTTTATTATTTGCCACAACACAGACTCACAGACGGCTAAAACAATACATGTCCTTTCATAATAACTCGTCGTGTGGTCGTAAACGATGAAAACGATTTAAATAATAACAGCAAGAAAAAAATACAGCAGTCAAAAATCACGAACGTGATATTATTATGGCCTCAGATCTTCGCAGGGCATCTAGGGGTTCTGATAAGCTTAAGTTCACGCTAAGACCAGGTAACTTGGATTCATCAGAACCTGAAATAAGGAGTAAACCAAACTAGCTGGGTGTGATACCATGTCTTCTTGTTTTGTTTATGGTATTTAAACAATATAAAACCTGGAAATGTAAGAGCTTTATAACCTGGTGTGATTCTTCTCCGTTATTATTATGTCATTGATAAGTCAATAAGGGTGTGGTATCGCAATAAAAGCATCACCATGACAGTTTTCAATTGACACATTCTGTATTTACAGAACCTGTGTTTTGATTATTAAACCAAATAAGCCAGACGTTAAGACAATAAACGGGAGAACATGAATAAATTGTCCCAGTAAGGTGCTCTAACAGCATGCCACCCTAAGCACTAGGTGCTCTAACAGCATGCCACCCTAAGCACTAGGTGCTCTAACAGCATGCCACTCTAAGCACTAGGTGCTCTAACAGCATGCCACCCTAAGCACTAGGTGCTCTAACAGCATGCCACTCTAAGCACTAGATTCTTTAACAGCATGCCACCCCAAGCACTTTACCTCCTTTAATCTTCTGTAAATTTACAATGAATTAAATAAATAATTAAGAAATGTATAAATAATGAAGAAGTGTTTGGGGACATAAAATCCAATTAACCGAATTCCATAAGTCTAATTTAAAGAGAAGCCATCAAAACTGCCAGTGCTAGCTTTTGTTTCTAGCAAAAACCGGATAAATATTGGCTTACAATAAAACACGTACCGACCGTCATAACAGAGATTTGTGTGTTCTGATCTTTTATCATACTTATGATTGCTGGTTGTTCTCTTATATCGGATAACACCAGAAATCCATTGTTACTGTCGTATTATTTGCAATACTAGCCAAAACAAACACAATAATTATGGACGAACCTGATCTCTGTCCGTGAGAAAAAGGTGGGTCAATGACTTTTATAAACGTATACTATGAACGTTATAAACATCCAACACATTGCCCACCCTAATGAATGTGAATGCCGGTAACCTGACATATTATCAATTACGACGAACGAGTTTTTCTTGTCTTGTCTAACTGAGTGGAACATTGGGAAAGACCGCAAACTCAAAGAATTTCACACGAAACACATAAACAATTAGAACTAATGAAATCAGATTAAGCATTCGACTCAAAACCGAGTTTCGTATGAGTTATGTGACAAGTGAACTTCATCCTGGTTGGATTTCCGATGTGAGAGTATCGTCTAGAATTTGGTAGTATTCTAGTAACGTTATTTGATTACTAACATTAATTTCCATACGGTCTCGTGGCAGAGCTGGCACTCTTTCGCCGTTGATCTGTTTTGCGGCGACACGTCGAGCGAGAGAATCCATTAGTTGGGGTTAGACTGACGGCCGGTTGACCACGCCCCTTTTGATGTATGTGAGTTCCACTGAAAGAGTCATTGACTCTCGAGTCATTGACCCGCACCAATACGTTGGCTCTCAAAGAGCCAGTTTTGTACAATGGGTACTAACAAAAGCACTACAGAAGCTAGAAAGAAGATATTTATTATTGTTATATATCCATACCGCCGACCTAAAATTGGTCATATTGTCCGCCTTCTATAAGTCAGTCATGTAAGCAGCGGTAGGGAACCAGCAGGCAACACTGGGAATTAAAATAAACCTAGCAGCGCTGATCCTATAACCAAGAAATAAAACAACCATGTGTTGTGTGCAGGGTGGTATCACGTCTCACAGTTTTTCTCTTTTTTAAATTAGAATACATTTTACGTCAAACTGTCTATAATTCAAGGACACATTTAAAGTGTGTAAGCACTTTCTGGAAGATTCAGAATGTCCACAGATGCCTCCAGAGTTGACGTCGAAATGTCTATAATCCTGGCACAATGTTTCATTTATATAATCCAATATTTATCAGTATGACGTCTATTTAGGCACGTCTCTTTCTGACACATGCAATTCTGTTGGAAACTATTCTTAGCGCGGGCGCCAGTATCATTGTCGTTCATAGGAAGATTTTACAAGTCAATTAACATTTTACAACTGTTTTAAGGATCGGATATGCTCATAGAATTTAATTAATGATTAAAGTGAAGACATTGTTCTTCATCACTATTATAATTATAAAATGTCTTAAAGGCTTCTGAATGAACATACTGTTATTAGAACGAGACAGGACAGTCATGTTTGTGTGTGATCTATTGTGGTGTAATGTGTAATTTATTCGCGAAAGAAAAAAAAGAAGCAATTCACCAAAAAACATTAAATCTAATTTATGTACGAAATTGTGCTGCATAATTTTAGCCCACAAAGCCGGATAAACACGTACAGAACTGTTCTCTCTCTTTAGTAATTGCTATTAAATACGAAAATAATGCATTTTCCCACTTTTAAATTAAAATAAGATTTCTTATTAAAGTACCTATCGTGGCCTTTGACTTACGCCGATGAGTATTGAGTAGTAATAAGTTTATAATATGATCTTTAAGTATAACATCCGAACCAGCGGTTTGATATAAATCATTGACATGAGTTCAATGCAATGTGCTGTATAGAAATTGGTGGCATAGTTAATTATTTATGTTGAAACTAACTGTTTTGGGAAACAGTTGGCTCTGTTAAACCGAAGCTTGCTACGCAGCCTCACAACCATACATCCAGTCTCTGCAACACCAGTCTCTTAGTCTATAACAATCAGTCTCTACAACCATCAGTCTCTACAACCATCAGTCTCTACAACCATCAGTCTCTACAACCATTAGTCTCTACAACCATCAGTCTCTACAACCATCAGTCTCTACAACCATCAGTCTCTACAATCATCAGTTTCTACAACCATCAGTCTCTACAACCATCATTCTCTACAACCATCAGTCTTTACAACGATCAGTCTCTACAACCATCAGTCTCTACAACCATCAGTCTCTACAACCATCAGTCTCTACAGCCATCAGTCCCTACAACCATCAGTCTCTACAACCATCAGTCTTTACAACGATCAGTCTCTACAACCACTAGTCTCTACATCCATCAGTATCTACAACGATCAGTCTCTACAACCACTAGTCTCTACATCCATCAGTCTCTACAACAATCAGTCTCTACAACAATCAGTCTCTACAACCATCAGTCTCTACACCCAACAGTCTACCTTGTAGCTGACGACATCAAGGTCACTGTACCATGATGTAGCCTTGATATAATAATCACAATAATCAGACACAATAATCAGACACAATAATCAGACACAATAATCAGACACAATAATCAGACACAATAATCAGACACAATGATCAGACACAATAATCAGACACAATGATCAGACACAATAATCAGACACAATGATCAGACACAATAATCAGACACAATAATCAGACACAATAATCAGACACAATAATCAGACACAATAATCAGACACAATAATCAGACACAATGATCAGACACAATAATCAGACACAATGATCAGACACAATAATCAGACACAATGATCAGACACAATAATCAGACACAATAATCAGACACAATGATCAGACACAATAATCAGACACAATAATCAGACACAATGATCAGACACAATGATCAGACACAATAATCAGACACAATGATCAGACACAATAATCAGACACAATAATCAGACACAATAATCAGACACAATGATCAGACACAATAATCAGACACAATAATCAGACACAATAATCAGACACAATAATCAGACACAATGATCAGACACAATAATCAAACACAATAATCAGACACAATGATCAGACACAATAATCAGACACAATAATCAGACACAATAATCAGACACAATAATCAGACACAATAATCAGACACAATGATCAGACACAATAATCAGACACAATAATCAGACACAATAATCAGACACAATAATCAGACACAATAATCAGACACAATGATCAGACACAACAATCAGACACAATAATCAGACACAATAATCAGACACAATAATCAGACACAATAATCAGACACAATGATCAGACACAATAATCAGACACAATGATCAGACACAATAATCAGACACAATGATCAGACACAATAATCAGACACAATAATCAGACACAATAATCAGACACAATAATCAGACACAATAATCAGACACAATGATCAGACACAATAATCAGACACAATTATCAGACACAATAATCAGACACAATGATCAGACACAATAATCAGACACAATAATCAGACACAATAATCAGACACAATGATCAGACACAATAATCAGACACAATAATCAGACACAATAATCAGACACAATAATCAGACACAATAATCAGACAATCAATGTTCCTTCAAAACAGAAGGTGGCTCGAATTTCAAAACAATGGAAATCGATCACCTTTAGACGTTTATTTGCGATTGCGTTCGAAATAAAAATGTCAAACAAACTGTCAACACTGCTAACTGTTTATTATGGCTTCAGTTTTAGGGATCCGAGCCATATAAGCCATATGGGGTCCTAGCGCAATGAGTTTGGACGACTTTTGTCACAGATTGCGAATACATTTAGATAAATAAATAAAAGCTCATTTATTTCACTTATGTCCTCATATGTTACAGGGCGGTTTCATCAATAAAAAAGATTGTTGTTGGCGTTTTGCAGAATAATGAGGTAGTGTGCATTTAATAGAATATTGCGGTTGCAGGCATTCACTTATACTAGAATATGGAGGTTGTTTCCTTATATGCATCTAGGCAGCTACTAAAATATGGCAGAGAAATAGGTTTCACATTAAGCATCTGATTTCAGTAAAAACTGTGTTTGTTTTAGCCTACCTGATGTAGACAAAATACCTTTTAATAGACGTCGAAGACATACACACACTGATAAAAACTGTTGCGACTTTACTGTACTTCTTCATAATTATCATTTCCTTTAACTATGTCAATAATTATTTTAATTGACATGCAATTTATAAATTGTTGAATTGGTGCTTTACAACAGGGAAGGATCCAGGGGGTGGGGTGGACGGGGGTTTGCATCCCCCACCAACCATGTAAAAGAGGAGAGTTGTGAAAACTTATTATTTATGTGACTTTTCGAGTAACTTTCGATGGTCACGTGAAGTTGATTTATTTTTACAAGGCGTATAAATTGTATGACTTACACAGAGAAAAGTGTGCATTTTTACGATAATTTATCGTTTTTAGAACTATTAGCACATCACGTATAGGATGTATTTGGAGTAAAAGTTTATTAAAAAGAAGCATCATAATTGAAATAGAATGCCGTTCTCGGTAAACAGTACATTAAATAACCCCTCAACCACCGCTAAATTGTCATTATCCGTGGTCTTCTAGTCTTTCTTAGTGAAGAATGCCCCGAATGTGTTTTTTGTTGTTGTTGCGAGTATCGATTTCTCGAGTTGACACCAATAAAATACCATGGTATTATTTTTTATGTAAAACATAGCGTGTAGGTGTAGGGTAGTGATCGTCTGTCAGTGATCGTAGGCGGGGGTATCTAAGTCCCTTAATATATATATGTTGGAGCTGATGAATGTTGTAAAGTTATGTTACATACCGAAGTACTTAGGATTTGATGAAAAATGAAAAGTACAGAAATAAAGCTGAAGACTTTTAAATAAGCTAAAGAATAAATAGTTTAAAAAGAGGACTTGAATAAAAATAACATCATCTTTAGGTCTGCTTTAAACGTCTGTTTAATTTCAAAACACTTTATACAATTGTCGAATTTTTGTATTTTAGGTTTTTGAATATATGTATATATATATATATATATATATATATATATATATATATATATATATATATATATATATATATATATATCTATATATATATATATATATATATATATATATATATATATATATATATATATGTATATATATATTTAAGGTGGTATCCGACAGTCTGGGCCATTTATGTGTCCTTTAAACAGCCCAATAAATTATTGTTGCCTGAAAAGATCCAGTCAAAGGCTATTTATTAATGTCCTACATCTGTGTGAAAAGTGAATAATTACGCTCCGCAATCATTACATACAGGTATTTCCTTTCTGAGCCACTCTGCACAGTAAGTCATTTTAAGACAAAGGCATGACATCTTACTAAAGAGATAACATTATTGTCATCATCTTGGTTATCTATTTTTAGATGAAACCATCTCATACTTATTTAGAGATTTGAAAAGAATAAAGATTTAGAGTGATTTATTTCACTCTTTGCACTGTCTTACAATGAAGATAATGTTGTTGTAGAAATTATGCCCTATTCCCCCCTCCCCAACAAATATTGTTATATGCATTTGCTAAAGGAAATTATAGGAACACCACCTTTAACAAAACCATGAACTTTAACACCATTCTAGGCACAACATTATAACAAGCCGTTGATCAGTATTAAAGTACATGGAACAAACATCATGCGATTATTTCATTAATAAAATGCCACTTTCATTAATGAAACGCGCTTGAACATTGCGATCAATTTACAGACCCCAAAGCACAAAGTCTGTGATATTTATTATCCATTTATGAACATTCCATTCTATCACCGTTATCCTGCAATGATCACTAATTACTAGATGATTGTAGTTGTATTATATTGTTATAAGCTGGCTTTATTAATGATAACACCAATGTTTGTCACAGATGAAGCCGCTATATGAAGACGGAAAATTAACCAACAACATAATATTCACCACTAACACACCACCATTAACACATTCAAAAGAACTACCACATCAACCTCGGTCAGTACTTACTACCGACATCACTACAGCCACAACCATCCTAATTACCATTCGGTCATCAACAACACCACTAAAATACCACCAGCACTACCGCAACTACTACCACCACTACAAATAATACCAATAACATTGTCCAAATTACCAAAACAAGCACCAACACCACCACCACCGCCGCCGCTACCGCCGCCATACCCACTATCACGCTCCAATGACATCACCACAACCACTACCACTACTACCACAACCATACCCACCTCCACCCATTCATTCACACCATAACCAATATTACCATCACAAACATCCGCAACACCACCACTTACTACTACTTCTACCACTATTTATAAAATCTCAAGCAAAACTAAGAGCAGAAACAGTCCGCTGAGGGATCGAATGAGAATAGAAATTGTTATTGATAACTCTAACGAGGATTCAATATCCATCGTGTCCGTGATTCTGCACACATTACCGCAATACTTCGGCTTCAAACATACCTCATCGCGTCGGTTATCACTGATTGATAAACGCGATCCTGTTTATAAGTACTTCATTGATAAGCCCCCAAGGTCGACAGCCATATCGACAAACATCATTGAATGTCGAATTAATGAAGAAGTCGTTATTCATATAGTAAGTTTTGACATGTAAATTAGTAGTTAAATTATAGCACATGGGACAAGGTCACTTAACAGTCGTTCAACTACAGTATAACATCAGATCCACAAGATAGGACCGTATATGGAAGACATTCTGACAAACAAAATACAATTAATAGAACATATGGATAAATGGACAAATAAAGATACAGTTTTGCATGCTTATTATTTTCATACGAAAATGTTTACCTGTTTCATGTTATTGAAAAGTAATTGCACATAATTAAATTAAATTATATAACAAATCATTTTTACTGAAGGTTACAACCAACCATTGTTCAGAGTCATACGTTTTCTCGCCAACCGAGAAACATAAACTATCTGTTTTTTACACCAAGACAGTTCTATGACATTTACAGCAAGTATTATCACTTTATAAATCATCCTTAGTTTGCTTCTAGACAAGCTATTGTTGTAACCTTTATCTCAGCCTCTAGAGTGTCTCTAATGTAAACATGTTATTTTCAGTAATACTACTTGTACATTTCTTCAGGTGTTTTAGTGTTTTTTAATGTTCTAGTATACAATAAAAATAGTCTTAATTTCCAGAAAACATGAGGAGAATTCGAGATACTGTCACGAGACCCCACGTTGTCTCCTATGTTACCGAGACATTTCTGTCATAGCAGACGATATGGCCTTTATTTTATTTTATTTTATGGTTTGTCCAAAAAACAACTAAACTTTCTTATTATGATATAAAATGGCGTAATAAAACATATTCATAGCATGTGTGTTTTTGTCTTCAATAAACCACACAAGTTTATAAAAATTTACCCGTTATTATTTGCTGTCCAAAACAAGTGTAACAGCGTAGTCAGTGTCGTCTAACGATATTCACATAACAAAAATCCACTCACATTAGAACTGTGTGGCATTTTATTTTCGGTTATAAAACAGAACTATAACAAAAGAGAGAATCCTATGTAATAACTCATTAAGTATGTGCTAAACTTTCTAACATTCACGTTTGAGTGGGTTTGTTTATTTGTATTTATGATTTCCCCTTTGGGAACAATATGTATTTATATTTCTATATGTTCAATTCAATTAAGATTCACTCGAGGCTAAGTATCACAAACATTGTCTTACAAAAGCGAAATAAATCTGATTAAAATTTTATCATTACCAGGGATGGTCCCGGGGGGTGGGGTGGGGGTATGCAGGTAAAAGAGTAGAGTTGTGAACACACATACATGTAGGCTTAAAAGGATTTTAAAGTTAATTTTGTTTGTTTGACTGCTAAGGTCGAAATTAGGGTCCCTAACTGTGTATATATATCGAGCATTAACTGCGATCAAGTTAAATGGATCATGATTCTTACCACACAACCCTCCACCCCCCAAATCCCCCTCCCCACCCAACCCCCAACCAAAATATTCTGGATCATTACATATGTAACTTCAACGTCAAATATTATTTTACTCGAATATATTTGTGTCATTGTCTTTCTGAACAAAGGGGCAAATTCCACATTCGCGATGTAAACATCCTTCATGGTTTCACGACCCAATCGATGCTACAAAGATTTGAAAACGATAGACGACCGAATTTCTAACTATCAGGAAAGGCGTAGGTTGAACATTATTTTCAGAATTTCTCAGAAATTTCTGTAACTTCGTCGCAATTTTAAAAAGCAAAAACCAGAGACATGATCAGAACTACACGCAAGTACATCTGTCTTCAAAAATTGGAGAGGATAATTTGTTGTATTTCCTGCGGAGGACTTTTGGCGGGAAGCCAAAATCAATTCGTCTGGGTTTGCGAAGCGATTCCGTTTTCGCTGCAGAAGTTGTGATCGTGCCATATTTAGGCATTCTTACTACAAGCTGATCTTGCAGACGTAAGCTCCGGCAGCAGGCAATATCGTCTGCGTCTGCAATGGTGCATCTGCATCAATGTAATCTAGGTCTGCAGCTACCAGGAGGGTCAATTGCATTCCTCCACTCTTGGAGTCTTTTGTATCATGCCGCTGCATCAATTGAACTAAATCAGAATTAAATCAATCTGTTGGTACATGTAGCAATTAACATATAATTACGATGTTGGCATTTTCTGTATAAATATTTAATAAAGCGTGTAAATTTGTTTGATAACAAAGGCAATGACGGTCATTATGGAAAATTTCTATTTGGTTTATTGGTTCAAATACACGGAAAAATAAGACGATACAATAAGGTTATAGTTGCTTTACAAAAGCAAACATGACGCTGTAAAATATGCACATACACACTGTCAATAACCAGACTTTGAATACCGTTGTATTTGTAAGGTAAAACAGAGAGTATAAAAAAACACACATATATGAAAACTTTGATCAGTATTTCAATCTTCTATTCTTAACGGGTTGTGACGAAAGATGCAGAAGATGTTTAAATAATATAAATTCATGTATCATGAAATAGAGAAATAGTATACATAGGCATGTTGCAGAAAATGGCATAAGCACGCATGTGGGTGGAAATGGTTAAATAGTATAGAACGCAAGTTGCAGAAAATGTTTAATTGGTCAATATACGCCTATTGTAGGAAATGATTTAAATGTATGAAATGCATATTGCAAGAAATTGTTCAATGGTATAAATACTGATGCTGCAAGAAATGGTAAAATGTTATATTTACTCAAGCTGAAAATGGTTAAATCCTATAAATGCACAGCTGGAAATGGTTAAATCCTATGAATATGCAGCTGGAAATAGGTAAAAAAAGTTAAATGGCATGTTTAAATGGTATAAAAACTCATGCCTCAGGAAATGTTTATATGACATCATTACGCCTGCTGCAGAAATGGTTAAATAAATAAAATAAACAAAAAGCATATACAAAAGCTTGAAATGCTTAATTGGTATAAACACACATGCTGCGGATATTGTTAAGCAACAAAAAAGTATATATTTATAGGTAACTATATGAGCCTCATATACGTGGTTTATAAGTATTTTTTTTCATATTTTAGATACCTTCCAAAAGCGTACACTGTTTAGACTGTACTTATTCCGCTTGTCAAAATCCACATCATCGCCATCATAAATTTATCTCAGTATTACAAAAATTGTCACTAGGATAGGCTTTTCTTTCACGGCATTCACGGACTAGAGACTACTTTGTTTCTATTCCCAGAGTTAATTTGGGCCTGTAAATTGTCAGAAAAACTAATTGTAAAGTCTAGCAAGGAATTATGACAGATGAAGTATTGAGAGAATGTGGGGATATTAAGTTTTAGTTTAGAAAAAAGAAAAATAACTCTCTTTCTAAACCTATAAAACATATACTGCACCTAAAGAGGATTTTTTTCTAAAACAATACGTCTACTGCGTCTTAGACAAAGTCGCATCTGCTGTATGATGTGTTGACATTAGAATCTATTCTTAGCACATATTTGATCCTGATATATGATTGCGATGGTAAATGATAAACGTGAAGAAACAAGGTCTCCGGCCTCAGTATTTCTTGTTATTCTTAAGAAGAACACAGACTTATATCTCAAGTGTAGTACCAAAAAGAGCCATAACAGCGAGGATTTATGGAAAACTAAACCCATAATCATTTTGGCGTCGTTGCCAATAATGTGTCGTCTGCTCCAGAAGTAGCCATCTATCACGCCGACGTTTTCAGTATGGCAGCCGTAAAAGACTCCCAGGTCCGTCCCAGACTCTCTCTCCTTCCAACCTTCCAAAATGTCTGGTTTTACGCATTAGTGAAATACGCAATACTATGATAGGCTAATCGATTAGGCTGGTTTGTGGTATATGCCCAAATATGGGCAATGGGATGCTGCGATGTCCCAGTGACCTAGCGAGTCGCGAAGCAGCCAGAATCGCCACTTGATGCTTTTTTCCATTTTGAGAAACATTGGATGATATTCATATATTGATTGTTCCTTTGCCAGTCGGCATTTCCAAAAAAGGCAAATTCAGCAAATGGAAGAATTGGCATCAATTCTGTTCATCTCAGTACAAAATGGCGGACAGCCTCCAAGGAAAGATCGTTATTTATGGATTATTAATACGTATTATGCATTAGTGCACTTGATATTTTATGCTATATTGCTGAATGAATAAGGAAGAATAGGTGAAAAGATATTTTGAGTGCTGTAAACTATTTATTTATAGCAAAATCAATAATGCTGCACTTTAAAACAAAGTTAAGACAAGTGATCTTGAAATGACATTTAGATGGCGCCACTGTCGTCATATATGTTTCAAGAAAACCTTAAGATAGAAAGAATAACTTTATTTGAATTATAAGAAAATATACAACAAAATATACAAACACATAATGTTTAATCCTGCCTTGCATCTTAATAGCACCAACAATTGTGCATACTATCCGAGAGAAAACGTTTTCAGGATAGAGATATTGGCATCTGGATGCCATTGCTGACAGATTCTAGCGATGGTGACCTTTAAAGACACTGCGCATTACCGAATAGCGACGAGTTTCTTAACTGGAGGCGCGTATTGATTTTATGGTGCACTGACTCCCTTGTACGGTATGGCGGGAGACTGTCGACTATATTCAATATTAGTTCCATAGACCCATCAACGATGCCAGAGTATGTTCTTGGCTTGTCCAGGAACTAAGGCAGTTTCTAGTACAACCGCGCCATAGAGTGCTCGTTAATACTGCTCGTCAACGCTGGTAAATAGTACTCGCCAATGCGAGCTGCGGCACGCACTGTACTGAGGACAGAAATTACGTCGCAGTAGGTTGTGCAAAGAGATGTTAAAAGACACTCTTGAATGTAGTCGTAGTTTGCTCGAATGTAATCTGTTTTAAATGAAAATCAGTGGAAAGAAGGTCGGTGTATAGAAAGTGTGTCGTTAAATGGTGACATGCACTGACCTGATGGCAAGAATTGCGTCGCAGATGATATGTGAGAAGATTTAGCTTGTTGTTTTCAATATGGTTATGGCTGGTTTACATGGAATTTCGTTTAAATGAGAATGAAAGTTTGTCGGTGTTAGGTAACTGCGTAATAGATAGGTGACAAAGGATAAAAACGTTGTCTGGGGTCATCATCTACGTATAAATAATAGATTGACGTCAGAATAATAGTACCTGAGCTTTGAATAGACAAAGATTACCAAATTAAACTTCTGTAAAAATAATAAGGCGTGACCAATCGAATCATCAACATTAACATTTAAATTGCAACCAAAATATATAAAGAATAATTAAATATGTAATAAATTCCATCGGAATAACATATTCTTGCAGGAACTTGGACACTGAATGCTTATCATAATTGTACAGTCATGTAAATATAAGTGTTGTCAACGTTAGAAAAGGCTTACGTACATTTGTCGTTTTACCGTCAATTTAGATTTCCAGTCATGTTACATGCTCATCAGACCTTTTTTACATGTGTTTCATTATTTTGGCCAATGACCATAAAAAGAAAACAGTTTTGAGAGTATTTCTAACACTTGACCACCTTGTCAGATGACGATGATCAAAAGACGTAAGATATGTCTTTTAAGACTTCCTGCTGGCTTTAATTAAAACAAAAAAGTGGGTAAAGCTTGCGCCATTTCCGCCTCGAGAGACTTCCAGGACCAAAGAACAAATTGTCGCTGGTCAAGGGTCCATGGACTACTTTATCTCGTATATTGATCCGCTGGTGTTCTTGGAAACGGTGGTTTCTTATCGTAAACACTTGGCACTATTTGCTTATGATGACCGTGTTTTACCACGAATTGGGTTATCAGATCAAACAAACTTGATCAGATCAAGTCGGGAAGATAAACACATTAGAACTGAGATACCGTGACAAACTAAAGGACGAAAGAAACATCGACATTTTTGCATAACAATGCCAACATTCGCTTTAAAAGTAGACCTGTTAGTAGTAAAGTATAAAAATCGTAAATATAAGTACAATACTTTTAGGAGGCGTGGATGTAGTTAGTTATACAATTATATCCATTTAGTTTTGAAAACAACAATTTACCTTGCCATTGGATAAATAAATAAATAAATAAATAAATAAATAAATAAATAAATAAATAAATAAATAAATAAGTTAATTAATTAATTAATAAAATAAAATATAGCTTTGTTATAATTTGCATTGACTTTGATATCGTAAAGGGTTGTTAAATCAATGTTAAAATTGTAACTGATTATATTTGCACTCGCATTTAATTTGTCACTGCTTTCAAAGATATCATATGAACTGTTTTATTTAATTTGTTAAACAGATGTGTCGACAATTTCAAAAAAGCATTTAGAAACATAAATGCCGGCTTCTATAAAAATAAGAAGATTAATTTGTGGAAGCATTTTACTTCTACATTTAACTTGTCGCCATACAAATAAATAATACCGTGAGGCAGTATAGAAAGAAAACCAGCTCAAAGCAACACCTATATGTCACATAATTCTGATGAAAGCTATCACTTTCGAGGGTGGTGATCAATTCTTGGTTCCGACCTTCCATGGTGACCCCTCCTTGGACCCGACCTTCCATGGTGATCCCTCCTTGGTCCCGACCTTCCATGGTGACCCCTCCTTGGACCCGACCATCCATGGTAACCCCTCCTTGGACCCGACCTTCCATGGTGACCCTTCCTTGGTCCCGACCTTCCATGGTGACCCCTCCTTGGTCCCGACCTACTATGGTAACCCCTCCTTGGTCCCGACCTTCCATGGTGACCCCTCCTTGGTCCCGACCTACTATGGTAACCCCTCCTTGGTCCCGACCTTCCATGGTGACCCCTCCTTGGTCCCGACCTACTATGGTAACCCCTCCTTGGACCCGACCATCCATGGTAACCCCTCCTTGGACCCGACCATCCATGGTGACCCCTCCTTGGTCCCGACCTTCCATGGTGGTGACCCCTCCTTGGTCCCGACCTTCCATGGTGGTGAGCCCTCCTTGTTCCCGACCTTCCATGGTGGTGACCCCTCCTTGGTCCCGACCTTCCATGGTAACCCCTCCTTGGACCCGACCATCCATGGTAACCCCTCCTTTGACCCGACCATCCATGGTGACCCCTCCTTGGTCCCGACCTTCCATGGTGATCCCTCCTTGGACCCGACCATCCATGGTGACCCCTCCTTGGTCCCGACCTTCCATGGTGGTGACCCCTCCTTGGTCCCGACCTTTCATGGTGGTGACCCCTCCTTGGTCCCGACCTTCCATGGTGGTGACCCCTCCTTGGTCCCGACCTTCCATGGTGGTGACCCCTCCTTGGTCCCTACCTTCCATGGTGGTGACCACCTCCCTAGTCTCCTTGGTTTCGACCTTGCAGGGTGGTCACCCACTTCTTGAACCTGATCTTCCATGTTGGTCACCCACTTCTTGGTCTCTTTTTACATAAATATACTCGGTAATTCAGTTTTCAAATGAAACACAAGCCAATATGTTTAATTTCGATCTATTAATCGTTCGTTTTTTTTTCACTTATTTATTTTTTCAAGCCGCAACATTTATCGATAAACACGTTTTTAGTTTTAGAATTTCTAGCTATATACTTTTTAAAACAAACTATTATGGAGGCGGTACAAAATGCCTGCCTGCTTTGAGTGGTAAAACAAGAAACGAGTAAAAGACGAGTGATTATAAGTATAATTCGAGATGCAGCCGTTTTCAAACCTCACAAACATTATGCTTTGTTCTAGGTTAATTAGGTTTCTTTATTTAATGTTTAATTAATACCCAAACCACTTAGGTTTACAGAATTAAATCTTTATTTTACCACATCTTAACATAAGAATAATTCTGTAGATTTATTAATATAGCGCTGTACAGAAATATTCCATATTAGGTAGCCCGTATAAGTCATTATTAGCCACGGGTTGTTATTTTCCAGCCTCACATGATATTAAACGTGCTGTCTGCTTTGAAAGTCACGTTCGATCAAATAAATATCAAAGAGCACTACAGCACTTCGGGGGAAGAAGATACGGAACTATTAGCCACAATTAAGTTGTTTACCATATAAATGACAAACGCATATTCACATTAAACTAAAGCACATAGTTACATTACCAATTAATTTAGACATCACCTGTTTATATTAACAGTTGACCTTTACCAAACAGAAATGTCAGACTTTGGTAAGAAAACTGTCCTGTTTTCGACATGATCTGAAGGTGGCTGAACATTGTCCGCAAATGTTTTAAGGCTTAGGCGAATAAGAAAACAGTGTAAGACGCGGATCTTGCTAAATAATTGGCTCGCAATTCCACTATGTGAGCATGAAATATTAAGATTAAGCTGTATCAGAAAGAGGACAGAACACTAGGTTTCGACCTTCTTCGAACATGTTTTGTTTTGTCTAGAAGATGATATGTGATTTTACATGGTTAAAATAATTTGGACTGTTGCTTAATAGCACTTAAAAAACGTCATTTTAAATAAAGTAAAATATCATTTTAATCAGACTTGAAAAAACGGGAATAATGCGCCTTATTCATTATTTTTAGTTGTGCTATGTGATTTTAGTTGCATGATCATACTAATAAATAATACATTTAACGTACCCATGATTTGTAGTTGAGTTTGATTTTCGTATGATATATCGACCCAACCGGAAAATGCTTGTGAATTTAAATTGCAAATAAACAAACTGTTTGATTTGGTACCATGGCAGTCTCTTACAATATTAATTTCAAACACAACATCTTGTTGTTTATTTCTATCCTGGGTGAAGGACTTTCAAGTACAGAACACCTAGTCAGATAGTTCAAAGCATAAACAATGTTTTGCTGGCCATTGTCAATAGATTTTTTATGACAGCTCTTAAATGTTTTACATTTCAATTTATCAGCAACAAAACTTGAGTCAGCAAAAACTAAACCATGTTTGTAAACAAAACGTCGACCAAAATAACATGTTTGACATTTTAAACGGAAATTGCTTGTCGTCTCACGTAAAACCCGTATCGTACCACGCGCCACTCAAGCAAGATTAATGAAGATCTTTTTGCTGTCTAAAATTATATCTGACATTTTCAAAACAGTCTTCTCCGACGGAGGAGACCATATTGTTGTGGTATACTAGACTTAAATGTGTTGAAATAGTGCATAAAAATATGTCACGTTTTAAGTTGTTTGTTATATTTATTTTTAGACATTGTATCTATCAACTGTACTAGATTTATTGCAGGTCATTGATTGTTATCTGTAAATCGAAAACGCTACATAGAATAAAAATAAAATGTGTATTTTATAATAAACGGCTGAACAAACTTAGCTAATCTACTTGTACTTGCAAACAATAACTAATGCTGTTGTTGTTGTTTTTTCAAATAAAATAAAATAAAAAGTAATGCCATAAAAATCCACATCAAGACATAAATGTAGGTCTCCTCCGTTTGTTATACCTAAAGCCTCTCTATTTCAAAGGGAAGCATCGAAGATACCCAGTTAAATAACAAAAATTAACATGATATTCCTGACAACATACACTGGTGACGCAAATGAACACGATCCTCATCATAACGAATGTGTCCGGGATTTTATATTATCTCATTTTATTGCTTCCGGTGCATAACCTAATTGCTCTGGAGTTTTCGCTAATTGTTTCAAATCCTTCGAGAAACTGTCTTTTCTAGTCCCGGTTTTATGCTTGATTTCCAGCGAGACAACAATACAAAGATGTACACATACATGTATTTGTGTCAAATAGTAACAAAAACAATACATTTTAATTTCCAATAAAAAAGTCATAAAGGTAGATAGAACATGTACTGTAATAAGCTGAAAAAGGAAGATAGATCATGAACTGTTATAAGATAAAAAGGTAGACAGAATTTGTACTGTAATGAGATCAAAAGGTAGATAGAACATGTACTGCAATAAGCTGAAAAAGGAAGATAGAACATGTACTGTAATAAGATGAAAAGGTAGATAGAATATGTAATAAGCTAAAAAAGGTAGATAGAACATGTACTGTAATAAGCTAAAAAAGGAAGATAGATCATGTACTTTTATAAGATGAAAAGATAGATAGAACATGTACTGTAATAAGCTAAAAAGGGAAGATAGAACATGTACTGTAAAAAGATGAAAAGGTAGATAGAATATGTACTGTAATAAGCTAAAAAAGGTAGATAGAACATGTACTGTAATAAGCTAAAAAAGGAAAATAGATCATGTACTGTTATAAGATGAAAAGGTAGATAGAACATGTACTGTAATAAGCTAAAAAAGGTAGATAGAACATGTACTGTACTAAGCTAAAAAAGGAAGATAGAACATGTACTGTTATAAGATGAAAAGGTAGATAGAACATGTACTGTACTAAGCTAAAAAGGGAAGATAGATCATGAACTGTTATAAGATAAAAAGGTAGACAGAATTTGTACTGTAATGAGATGCAAAGGTAGATAGACCATGTACTGTAATAAAATGAAAAAAGTAAAAGCAAATGTACTTAATAAGATGTTTTATCCCGTGGTAAATAATGTTTTAGGTGGATTTAAAATAACAATTATAATATATTTTAATATCTGTTTTTATTGTCATTTATGCGTGTATGTTTCATATGAAGCAAGATGCGTTAAGCGCTAAGTGGTATCATTGCAATAATTTCTAGACATATGTCATTTTATTTCAAATAATTGCGTGGGAAATATGAACGGTTCGCGAAACAAGTACAAAGTTCTCTTACATCGATCTAAAATCTTAATTCCAAATTCTTAATTCAATTCCCCGTGGCTCTTTAAACTCGTTGTCCTTTTGAATCTGAATGCTAAAAACTGTTTAAATTATCGATTGTTTCTGACAACCGTCCAATTGAATGTCATAAGGGCTGAAATTGTTAAAAGAAATCCGAATATCCAGTCACTACTAATAATTGAAAAAAAGTCACTTAACATATCTATTTTCGTCAATGGTCTCGAAACTATTTCTGGTGCTTTAAAATGAGCTACTTTTGCTTAAACATCCATTTTTGCACTTAGAGTCAAACGCATTTCTTTGATTTTGTCAAAAAAGACTAATGGCTTACTTAAACATCCTACTGGAGGCTCTGAATTGCCATGAGGGAATACCATAAAACTAATAAACCCATCGGCTAACGGATCTTTTGGAAAATGATAATTGAAACATGAAATGTCGATCTAATTTCCCTTCTGAATGGTAATCATCAAAAAACGTTTGTCTCCATCGTGCTCTTCAGTCCATATCGGCGATTTTAATTCACGCCCAGTGACCTCTACCACACGCACCATCAGTCCTTTGATAGCGGTCTTTATTGAACACGTGGTCCCACGATGACCCAGATTTTGGTGTCAGAAGCTGAAGATTGATGGACATAATGTTCCTTTTATTCCACTGCGTTGATGGTACTTAATTACTTATCGTGGCACAAAGACAGCGGTTTCAATCGCTACCTAATTCCAAGGACTGCCTTATAACGGCGAATGAATAGTTGATTCCAAGGTCTTGAATAATCCGTTTTATGTATTCTATATGCAAAATATGGTACATATTTGTATAATGTTACTTCAGGGAAGCACATTTTATTAAATCGCTTTCAATAAAATTTCTTTAGGGTAACATATGTTTTGATATGCTGTGAGCTGTGAGCAGTAAGCTGTGACCTGTGACCTGTGAGCAGTATTTATAAAGAGTATCATATATTTAAATATTGGAATCATAGTAAAAATGTTCGTCTTTTATCCTGATTTCAGTTTTATTCACAAGCTCATTAAAACATTATTTTTAAATACAATACAATTCACGGATGTGCCGCTTGACGTTTGTTTGTTGTTGTTGTTGTTATAATTTAATAATATATTTATGTTATTGAGAACAACCTAAAAAGCCACACATAAAAGTTACGGTTATACACAAAAATAACATTTATAGAGAAATTTGTTTCAATGATCACGTGCCCCAGGTGTTATTTGTTTTGAGATTGATGTTTATGTTCTGTGTTGTTTTAGGGTTCTAAATAAATTGTGGCGCAAAGATGTTTGTTTGTTTAGGAAAATAAGTTCTTTGTGGACTGCTTTATGGTGGCAATGAACGGAATTTGAATCAAAATAATTGGCCAGTGTGGGGGTCGAACCCACGACATTCGCGTTATTAGCACGACGCTCTAACCAACTGAGCTAACCGGCCTGTCGTTAGCGAATGTGGTATATAGACAATTTTACTAGATATTACCCACACTACAGCCATATCGCTTTTAGACTTTACCCTACTATGACAGATCAGTACATATGTCAATGGTATTAACAAAAAGCCTTCAGGCACTGCGCACATACAAATACTGTTAATCCTAAATTATTAACTATGTTTTTAAAACTTTGTCTTCTTAAAATTGCCGAGTATTGACTTAATTGTGGCTGTCAACAACATACCTGTAATAAATAGGTCGAATAAGTAAGTACGTTTATATACAGTTTGTAATAAGTTATACACGTCAATTTCTCATAAATTAATTTCTACCAACATTTTCTGTGTTAAACAGTTGTTATAGGTAGAAACAAATTAAGTAAATGTTATTGAGAAATAAAGAACCGAATAAATCGAGTTTAAGTTCATGACAAAAAAATAATGGCCAGTGTGGGGGTCGAACCCACGACATTCGCGTTATTAGCACGACGCTCTAACCAACTGAGCTAACCGGCCAACCCATGGTTGGAAAGCCTTTGTCTATCTAAAGTAATTAAATCACCGATATTCCCTTAAGCATTTCTCTCTATGACAAGAGTGTACATATTATATTGTAAAAATACATATATATTTAATTTATAGCATGCACACATATATTGTAAGTTTGTCATTAATAAAAGATGAACTGGAAGCTTAAGTCTTCCTAACGTTTTGTTCTGATCTCTATTTCCGTATTGTGTTAGGAAAAATGCTAAGTGTAACACTCACAATTGACTTACCACTTCTTCTTTAACAATTCTATTTTAGATTAAAATTAAAACAATTAAAAAGGGTTATCGGAAGTAATTTTTTAAACAACAACAACAAAATAAGTTTAATTAGGTCAGTCTATGGTCACCTCGCGACATTAGCGTTATAAGCTCGCGGTCTAACCAACTGGCATTACCGATGTAGCACTTGTTTGTCCCATCAATGTACATAATTGCTATCAACATGAATGCCGACAAGGCGATGTCAATTAGGACAGAAGCTTATATTAAATATTCAAAATAAAATTCAAAATAAAAAATGATATTCTCTGTAATCTTTAATAACTTTTTTTCAAACACTTAACTATTCGTCCATCTCTCTTTAAAAATGTTTTTGCAATAATGTTAAATACGAAATAAGATACCAAAAAGTTATGGCCAGTGTGGGGGTCGAACCCACGACATTCGCGTTATTAGCACGACGCTCTAACCAACTGAGCTAACCGGCCTTTAAATAACATTGCTCTATCTCTTATATCTTACTATGACCGATCAGTAATATGTCTATGGCCTTTATCTACCTGTAGCGTTTATAATATGTGATAACTCATGGCTGTTAGTATTGGATGTTAACAAAGTACGCCCTAGGATCAACAACTTGTAGAAAATAAAACAAAAAATATTTTCAGAATCATTTAGAAGTCTTGCCATAATAACTGATATAAAGTCTAATATATGTGTTTACCTATAAAAGATATTTTAACTTTGATTGTGAACTTATATGAAAAAATAAAAGGTTAAATTTATAATAAATTAAGTTTAATGCTCCCATCTTTGTTACAAGCTGCCCCCACCGTAACAGCACGACACCCTTATATGGTAAAACAACCAGTCATGCTATCATGGACGTGGAAGAGTAGAGTAAAACGTGAGCCTTTTAACCATTTTTATATTTCAAATTGATTTTGAGTTAATGCAAGATGTATCAAAGCAGAAGTTTCCATTTTATAAGGACATATAAAATGTGTTAAATGTCTTTTTTTTCTGAGACGGATACTTTTGACAACTTTCCTCGTGGCCCCTAAAGTCAGGCAAAGCCGCCACATTTCTGCAGTGTTATGTAACATTTTGCTGGAAATGGCTGCTAGTAAAACACACGTCTTACACATGTATACGTATTTAGATTTAAATATAACCGTTGTTTAGTTATTGTAAGAACATATACACGTTACACTATCTAACAATAAGACATTTTAGCTATCTTGAAATGACCTTATTTTTCCACTCTACTTTCAGATTAGGTTTGATAAATAAGAAGCGATCTAACGACGGTACATCTGTGGTATACATTAAGGTTGAACATTTATTTTTAACATTTGTACTATATTTATAGCTCCATCTTATCTCGAGTACCAGCAAGGTAATCATGGAGATGCATGAGTCAGGTAACTTGAGGTAACATTCCATGCTCTTTACTTACAACAGCTTTCGACGAGTTGGAACTACAAACTGAAGGCCTTCACACCACCTGAAGATTTTATTCGTCTGAGAATGCAATTATCACCGTTTGCAATCCAATTGTATTGTCAGTATAATATTGCATGCTCATAGCCTGTTATTTGCTTACACTAATTTGCCAGGAAAAGAGACATTTTGTAAAAACATTATCAACTTAATCAAGAACAAGTTTAGATCCATGTAATCCCCTCACACACACACACACACACACACACACACACACACACACACACACACACACACACACACACACACACACACACACACACACACACACACACACACACACACACACACACACACACACACACACACACACACACACACACACACACTGTCTTATTTTGAACTTATGTTTGTATTTGCTCAACAGACTAGCAGATTATGTTAAGAAGTTTGTCAATCCCACAAAAGGTCAATGCCGTTACAAACTCCCAAAAAGATTTGGTTAAGTTAAAATAAACTGCTCAGTTAAAGCCCGGCGTTAAATCACTGATCTATCTGAATCGTGTTAATCATTTGATTTTTTTTTCTTTTTCTTTTTATTTTGAGCAAACCTTATTGAAGGAATATCAAATATAAAATGTGTTAATTTGAAGTGTATTTATGCAAAATGTAAAGTTATTTTGCAAAATTTAATATGTTGTTTAATACCTGAATCGTTTTTACGTTTTATTCAAAAGCTTGTTTACTTTTCATCAAACAATAAGAAGCTTAGAAGACATTATAAACTATAATTCTATTTGCTAGAATAATGCTGAAAACAACTTACGTGGACTTAATGTCTAACTATATTAAACGCGGTAAATTCGTAATTTTGCCAAGATCAAACCATCAAGTTAAATATACATAGTGTAGACACGTAACACGTAGATCAAGCCCCGAGGCAATTGAAATGTATGACACCGTCAGCATATTCATTCATAAACACAGCATACGTTATAAATAACTAGTTTTGGATAAGTTATCTGTGCGACAGTTGTCATATAAAAGAGCAAGCCTCTTTACGGTGTTAACAACTGTTGTCTTGTTGAGATTATACAAAAGAACATAACCATTGTTTTTCATAAAGCATGGTTAACACTTTCTTTTTGCGTAAAGTATGCGAGTCATTCAACTGGCCAATGTGCATTTTATGTTGATAAGTATAGATCAAATAGAGTCCTACAAGAAAATTACAGGAAACTAGTAGCCATAAAATAACCTAACGTAATACGACGATACAGACTGGTACATATGTTATAATTTTCTAGGAGAACTTATATCAAATATTATATTAAATACTTCACGTCTAGAAACTCGTAGCAATGAAATTGCATTAATCTCATTCTATCACGGATTGATTATCAAGGTCGCTGATCGCACCTCCACCCATTTCCGCTGAAATACAGGCAATATGCTTGAACTGTGCACGTCTCTTGTATATAATAAATGATATATGTTCGGCTTTTATACGCAAACTTCATATCGTAAGGACGTTAAACAAAATACTTCTATATAACTTATACATTAAAAACAATTACAATAACTAACATTTAAAAAATAGATAACACCACCTTTAATGTACAATCCTACTGCGGCCGTTATTAAAAATGCGTGTCATTTAAAGTAAGTTAAGGACGCGTGTCCTTTGAGCAACATTGGGATCGGTGCGTGTCGAAGAATGTATCCTTCCAGATGTTGCTGTTGCCCTCATTGTACTGCATGATGGAGAAATAGGACAAAATGGTAGAAATGCCGAGCTGTCAGCAGGCCACGCATATTTGTGGGGGCCTGATCACGTCGTCATGTGTGGTATCCATATAGATGACATTTGACTTTGTCAAAAACAACCGACATCTGTGATACCTTGACCTTTATCTTACCAGAGTCTCAGAGAAACCTTGCTTGTATAGTGTAAGAGAATGAATAAAGTATATACAGGGCAGTGGTGATCCAACAAAAAAATGTTGTTGATGATGGTGATGACTTTTATACAAAATGATCACAGTTCGTTTGTTTATTTTGTATATTAGATACAAATGATACCAGTAAGTAAGCATTCAGTAACTTTACAAAATATACTGAAGAAGAGTTATAAGGCATCGTTTATGAAAGTTACAGACTTGATCATCAAAAACTGGGAAATAATAATTCCGCTGCTCTTTTTTTCTCAATATGTAAGGAAAATTTTGCTTTCGATAGGTATTAGTTGCATTTTTTTTATTACTTGCTTTGTGTGCAAGTATCTCTCTTGCAGGCTCACTGACAGACGCCATTTCCAAAAGAAAGTAACCTCAACGATCAATTTTTAATCATCGTTTCTTAATAATGAACCGAAGTAACACTTAGCATCTCTTCCATTATTTATTTTTCTAAATTTTGTTTTATATCTTGATAGAACCTTTATTATAAGAAACATAAAGACGTTGCTTTTCCGAAAGAAAATTAACGAAAGATCACACTCGCTGTTTCTAAATGAAGCATCTTTAAATTTCAATGCATCCCGTGCGTCGCTAAATAAACAAATTAAAGTGATCTATAATTTTATTTATTTTTCGTGCAATCGGATATGCTATAAGAACCATATAGATATTGTTCCTTGTTAAAGAAATAGATCTACAGTACCATATCAGTATAGGGAAAATGGCTGTCAGTAGGATGGGTTACGTAGAATGCCTGATGGCATGACAAGTTAATAATTTACCATTTACTGCAATTGCGAAATACAACATGATGATTATGTGTCTGAGCGTCATTGAGCTGCATTGTAAGAGAGACATAACATAAATGACGTATGTTATTGCTATAATGAAGTTCAATTAGATCAGTTGATTCATTCAGCACGTTAATGTATGTTGATGTGTTTAGCTATTATTTACATAGTCGACACTGCATCACAAACTAACAAACGCACAACAATGAACAATGACTTCACTATAGGCAGAACATGCAGTCAGACGGACAGACAGACAGACATACAAACAGGCAAGCAGGCAGACAGACAGACAGACAGACAGACAGACAGACAAACAAACAGGCATGTAGACAGACAGACAAGCAGGTGGGCAGACAGACAAACAGGCGGGCAGGAAGACAGGCATGCAGACAGACAGACAGACAATCGATGTTTATTTAAGTCTTACATTTGTACAGTGTATGCAATTGATTCATAAATGACGTACATCAATGAAGCAGTTGGATGCATAATCGATATTGCAAAACAAACAACATGGGCTAATCCACGTGACTATACAGGAGGTTTAACCGCGTGTCACTGTGCCCTAACATTTACCGTACGTCATCATACTACTACAGTGTCTCCATCAGATGTTCGTTTTTTGTGTGTGTTTTTTGTTGTGTGTGTGTGTTTGTTGTGTGTGTTTTTTGTTGTGTGTGTGTTTTTTGTTGTGTGTGTGTTTTGTTGTGTGTGTGTGTTTTTTAAATACGACCAATTTTGATCATTAAAGAATGTGTAGCTATTCTGGTTGAGGAAGATCCCAGACAACTATCTGGGTAAAGACAGTGTCACACGGCAGGTCAGCTACAATACCTTCCCACATTAAGTCCTTCGCCTGATTTTAATTTTACAGTTATTTTCACAACATACCTAATTAGTCAATGATATTCCAGCTGATACTTTTAATCAAAAGGGTGTCGCAGAAATACATTTTAAGGATAATGCTTTATTCTGTCACAGAGAAGGTGTGGTATACCTGTATTTTATTTCAGAATGATTAAATGATCTGACCTGCAGTGCGCCGGTTATTCTAGGAAGACTGTTTTATTATTCCGAGTACAAATCTCGATTAAAAATAGCTGGTAAATGTGTCGATGTGTGGTAACTACAATCTACACAAGTTAAACCTACGTAGAAAAACATGCAGAATTACATAAAAAAATAATTGTCTTAGACTTTAGAAGAATAATATTTACAAAAAAATATAAAAATCGTGCTGATAACGTTAATATATTGAATACTTCCAGACACTTTTTGTAAATGAAAGTGCTTCCAATTATATTGCATTATGTCACTACAAAACCAACATCTAATTACAAATGATTGCTTGAAAATACATGGCGTGTATTTAAAGCAATCATGTGTTTGTTTTCCTACTTGCTGTTACAGTACTTTTAATAGCTACTAAGTGATTTGGTTTTGATATTTTATTTTACAAACGACGTATTCATGTTAAACGTCTGATCAAAATACCATAGCAAGTATTATATTCACCATTGACCATTTGTTTTAACTGTCTAATGGAGATCCCACAGAAAATATTATCTTCATGAAACGGAAAGGTTGGGGCTATGCAACACGCCTATTAACTTTCCATACTCTATGAATATGTGTGCATATCTCTGCATTTTTTGTTTGTTGGTTTTATTGTCTCAGCAACAGTATTTGGAGACGATGTCCACTTGAAGCAGATATAGTGTTGCATTCACTATGTATGGCATGCCGTGAACACCTGACACTGTGACAACCAGTTGTGGAACTACCCTAATATTTGCTTCAGCATTAGCAAGGAAGCTATACCACTATATTTTTTACAACTTTGGTATGTCGCGGCCCGGGATCGAACTGGAGCAGACGCTCTTCTGATTGATCTACCGGCATTTACCCGTATACCTTTTTCTGTTTTTCTTTGATGCTGCAATAATACACATGCAGATAATAACCAAAGAGAAATTTGTTATTTTATTATATTTTATTTATGTTTGTCAAAATGTTACATACGCTTTTCAGTAAGGTAAGTTTACAATGCCTAGTGACGTGCCTTTGATTACCTTACCGGCGTTACACTGTTTCCTTAACAGAGTTATTTCACAATTATTTGCAACGTAAGCAAAGAAGTTTTAATTCTTAGGAATAACTTAAATTTCATGAAAAAAATAAGAAAAAATATCTACTGCCATATGGCACATTTTTCGTATTTAAGCTTTAAATCTTACAAACGTGATTCATCACATTATACTGTTAACAACTAAACTAATACTGTTACCTTATCCACAAGAAGGCGTATATTCGCATGTTGCCTGAATTTGATAAATCTTTAAGCAAAAGAAGTCATTGCTAAAATAAAATGTTTTCTAGTGACGTATTTTAATTGGTAAACATAAACGCGTCTCCACTATTCTATATGCATTAAATAAATTATTTATACACAGGATACAACATTGGACGTTGTGCAAGATAAAATTGTGTGTGGACCCGAAATGCAAACGAAGAATGATGTCTTAAAATAGACGGGGAAAATGCATGAAATAATGACAATGCGTTTTAGAGAGGCGAGATAAATGTATACAGATAGTGGAAATCATGCAAAATTGAAAGATGATTTGTTTATTTATGTTCACCATAGTAACGGTTGAAAACATATTCCAAATAAAACCAGCGAAGCATTGGACGTTATGCAGTCGGTCGATAGAGCATTTTGATAGTTCTCTTGCCATCAGCAATAAAGACCAGAGGAACTGAGATATTTCTACGTAAGCACTTCTACTGCCTCTCTGCAATGGCGCCAGGTAGTTCTATAAACAGCTCAGACATGCAGGTTGTGCAACGTGAGCAGAACATGCATCGTTTGTAGAAGCGTTTGGAGTTCTATGTAGCTTCTCTGCAAATTGTACTTGCATCTCGCTTCTTTTTTATTTTTATTAAGGATGACTGTCTGGTGACATTTAAAAGATGACAAAATGACATTGTTTTGTTGTTGTTGTTTTTGCTTTTGGCGAGGACAAGCTTTCTGACTCGCGCTTAGCAAGGAATTCGATAGTCGCTGTTGTTTGCTCAAATGTGCGCGGTAAATGTAATTCTATGTTATGATAATATCTTAAAACTATATGTTTTGAATATTTTAAAAGTAAAATTAAAATTTTGATATGTAACAAGTCAACATGTAACTTCGAGATATAGTATTAAACACGATTAACCCACCACTGGTACGTTTTTGACAATATGTGCTTTTGCAGAATGAACAAATCACTTTAAAATCAATTCTTTTTGCGTCTTTGACAAATCATAGCGAGCCAGGAGACTCAACAGGATTTAACCTGAAGGCAACTTCTTGGCGTTTTGTATCATCGAAAAATTTGCAAAAATGACACTTCGTTAGCACAGGTTACCCTTGTCTGGAAATAACATATTTTATCTCTTTTTCTCCATTCTACCTGTAAGTACATACCGTAGGCATGTAACATTTCTGATAAGTCACACATTTCGTAACTCAGTGCAAAAGTACTAAATAGTATACCTCCAGTCTCCTTGGCGTGGAACACTCACTACCTAACATTTTGTGAGCGGTGAATACATGCCAAGGCATTCTGGAAACAAATTCCGTGGTTTACATCTAGGACATTGTGAGTTTAAAGACAATACGTAGATGATACACACCGGGGAAATATGGAGGCGATGGCTCGGGACATTTCGGGATATGTCGTCACAACTCGGGATGTTTCGTTTTGAATCTCCTGGTCAGGAAGCTTGTCATTTTATTATTTTTTACGCGTTCTGAAGATGCTCGGAAACGAACCTCAAGCGTAGTAGTATGAATACACCGGGGTGCGGTTTTCCTACACTATTGAGTAATACTTTTACACAATATAAGTTAATAAGGTTGTCAGATAGAAAAAACTACAACTGTAAAATAGCTTTGTTTGATCGTTATTAAGTTTTAAGCTCCAATAGTTAAGCTACACAAGACGGCACTGTGAGGTTTACGTTGCTTCTACGAAAGTTCACATACTTTTTATCATAAATTGTGTTTCACTCATTCATTGATCGATATCCTTCTCGCTGTTTAAAAGCTGTATGTGTGTTTTTGTTTAAATGCTTTCCACTGTATTACCTCCTTCCACTGTATTACCTCCGAGGTCTATATCTGAAAGTAAAATAGCCGCATTTTTTATGGTTGAGTGCTCGGTAGGGTTCCGGAAAACACGAGATTGTTCGTGGTGACTCGAAACTCCACGGTGTGGTTCGATATCTCTCTCGTGACAACTTGGGATAAAGTGTTATGTTCTTAATTATAAGCTTTTGTCTTGTTCCATTTCTTTGATAAGTGTCATGTTTCAGCTGTACCCGTTAGCAGACAATGCTTCAGTATCGTAGACTTTTTACAATGTAACACTACCTGATAAAAATGAACGAAAGATGTCAAGGTTACAAAATGATAGTGTAGCGAGAAGGTTAAATGCAGCACTTCTGGTAGTTTGGATATCACCGTAAATGTGAAGCACAGCGGTTTTTAAACGATCATTGAAGTCTGCTTCAAGACCCAGGTGGACTGTTGAAGTCTGCTTCAAGACCCAGGTGAACTGTTTAAGTCTACTTCAAGAGCCAGGTGGACTGTTGAAGTCTACTTCAAGAGCCAGGTGGACTGTTTAAGTCTACTTCAAGACCCAGGTGGACTGTCTAAGTCTACTTCAAGAGCCAGGTGGACTGTTGAAGTCTGCTTCAAAACCCAGGTGGACAGTTTAAGTCTACTTCAAGACCCAGGTGTACTGTTGAAGTCTGCTTTAAAACCCAGGTGGACTGTTGAAGTCTGCTTCAAAACCCAGGTGGACTGTTTAAGTCTACTTCAAGAGCCAGGTCTACTTCAAGACCCAGGTGGACTGTTGAAGTCTGCTTCAAGATCCATGTGGACTGTTTAAGTCTGCTTCAAGACCCAGGTGGACTGTTTAAGTCTACTTCAAGACCCAGGTGGACTGTTGAAGTCTACTTCAAAACCCAGGTGGACAGTTTAAGTCTACTTCAAGAGCCAGGTCTACTTCACGACCCAGGTGGACTGTTTAAGTCTACTTCAAGAGCCAGGTCTACTTCAAGACCCAGGTGGACTGTTTAAGTCTACTTCAAGAGCCAGGTGGACTGTTGAAGTCTACTTCAAGACCCAGGTGTTTTGTTGAAGTCTACTTCAAGACCCAGGTGGACTGTTTAAGTCTACTTCAAGACCCAGGTGTAATGTTGAAGTCTACTTCAAGACCCAGGTGTACTGTTGAAGTCTACTTCAAGACCCAGGTGTACTGTTGAAATATGCTTCAAGATCCATGTGGACTGTTTAAGTCTACTTCAAGACCCAGGTGGACTGTTGAAGTCTGCTTCAAGACCCAGGTGTAATGTTGGAGTCTACTTCAAGACCCAGGTGTACTGTTGAAGTCTACTTCAAGGCCCAGGTGGACTGTTGAAGTCTACTTCAAGACCCAGGTGTACTGTTGAAGTCTACTTCAAGGCCCAGGTGGACTGTTGAAGTCTACTTCAAGACCCAGGTGGACTGTTGAAGTCTACTTCAAGGCCCAGGTGGGCTGTTGAAGTCTACTTCAAGACCCAAGTGGACTGTTGAAGTCTACTTCAAGACCCAGGTGGACTGTTGAAGTCTACTTCAAGACCCAGGTGAAATGTTGAAGTCTACTTCAAGAGCCAGGTGGACTGTTGAAGTCTACTTCAAGACCCAGGTGGACTGTTGAAGTCTACTTCAAGACCCAGGTGGACTGTTGAAGTCTACTTCAAGACCCAGGTGGACTGTTGAAGTCTGCTTCAAGACCCAGGTGTACTGTTGAAGTCTACTTCAAGACCCAGGTGGACTGTTTAAGTCTACTTCAAGAGCTAGGTCTACTTCAAGAGCCATGTGGACTTTTTAAGTCTACTTCAAGAGCCAGGTGGACTGTTTAAGTCTACTTCAAGAGCTAGGTCTACTTCAAGAGCCAGGTGGACTTTTTAAGTCTACTTCAAGAGCCAGGTGGACTGTTTAAGTCTACTTTAAGAGCCAGGTGGACTGTTGAAGTCTGCTTCAAGACCAAGGTGGACTGTTGAAGTCTGCTTCAAGACCCAGGTGTACTGTTGAAGTCTACTTCAAGACCCAGGTGTACTGTTGAAGTCTACTTCAAGACCTAGGGGGACTGTTTAAGTCTACTTCAAGGCCCAGGTGGACTGTTTAAGTCTATTTCAAGAGCCAGGTGGACTGTTAAAGTCTACTTCAAGACCCAGGTGTACTGTTGAAGTCTACTTCAAGACCTAGGGGGGACTGTTTAAGTCTACTTCAAGGCCCAGGTGGACTGTTTAAGTCTACTTCAAGAGCCAGGTGGACTGTTGAAGTCTACTTCAAGACCTAGGGGGGACTGTTTAAGTCTACTTCAAGGCCCAGGTGGACTGTTTAAGTCTACTTCAAGAGCCAGGTGGACTGTTGAAGTCTGCTTCAAGACCCAGGTGTACTGTTGAAGTCTACTTCAAGACCCAGGTGTACTGTTGAAGTCTGCTTCAAGACCCAGGTGTACTGTTGAAGTCTACTTCAAGGCCCAGGTGGACTGTTTAAGTCTACTTCAAGAGCCAGGTGGACTGTTTAAGTCTACTTCAAGAGCCAGGTGGACTGTTTAAGTCTACTTCAAAACCCAGGTGGACTGTCTAAGTCTACTTCAAAAGCCAGGTGGACTGTTTAAGTCTACTTCAAGAGCCAGGTGGACTGTTTAAGTCTACTTCAAGACCCAGGTGTACTGTTGAAGTCTACTTCAAGGCCCAGGTGGACTGTTTAAGTCTACTTCAAAAGCCAGGTGGACTGTTTAAGTCTACTTCAAGAGCCAGGTGGACTGTTTAAGTCTACTTCAAGAGCTAGGTGGACTGTTTAAGTCTGCTTCAAGACCTAGGGGGACTGTTTAAGTCTACTTCAAGGCCCAGGTGGACTGTTTAAGTCTACTTCAAGAGCCAGGTGGACTGTTTAAGTCTACTTCAAGAGCCAGGTGGACTGTTTAAGTCTACTTCAAGAGCCAGGTGGACTGTTTAAGTCTACTTCAAGAGCCAGGTGGACTGTTTCAGTCTACTTCAAGACTCAGGTGGACTGCAGAAAATGTTCTTAAAATGAGTTTTTAATCCAATGACACATTTCTGCGTAAACAACTTGCAACTGTCTTTATTAGCACATACTAGTGTAAAATTCTACGAATAAATTCCAAAATAAATATATTACACACTACTAAATAGTTAACACTTGCGTAATATTAGGATGAAAAATGGTATATAATTATTACACAGTGCACCGTTGTGTCATAGCCATCAGTGGCTCAATGTCAGCTAACAATATCAATACGCATTTGGCCTTAATTGTGTCACTGATGTGAATTTGTTGGTGTTATGTGCTCATGATACGATGTTTATTATATTTTGTTTCATTTTAGGATTTAAAAAACAAAAACAACCTACGACACAAGAAGGGTCCTTTCAGGTGCAAGCACGTGCTCGGAAGAATGAAATATAGTAATGCTAAAATTACTAAGCAGGCTATGATTTTAGACAAATTAGACTAATATCGGGTACTTCGTCAAACAAATAAGAAAATTACTGAAAATACAAATAGGTTTCTTATAAAAATGGAAGAAAAAAGTTCAAAACTAGTTCGTAGCTATATAATTATTTATAACAATATGTGTAAAACTTAAAAGGTAAAATCTGCTAGCGGTTCTTAACCATTTATTTGATAAATGAAAGAAGCCATTACACGAAAAAAGATCCCGGCACAACCAAGACGAACCCATTAAAAGGGACAATTGAAGACAGAGGGGATTTGGGGCCATCGTTTTAAGCCTGAACATAGATAAATAAAGTCAGAATTTGCACACTCGGGTATGCAACCATTATGTTCAACATGCGTGTCAAGGCGTGCAAATTGCAGCTGCAGAGAAATAGTCTCCGTGCATGTAACGTAATTTGTATACTCCGGTATTATGCGCTTTCCAGGCAATTAGTTCTGCGTTATGTAGTAAAGCGAAATAACTCTCATAACTCTCTCTCTCTCTCCCTCTCTCTCTCTCTCTCTCTCTCTCTTTCTCTCTTTCTCTCTCTCTCTCTCTCTCCCTCTCTCTCTCTCTCTCTCTCTCTCTCTCTCTCTCTCTCTCTCTCTCTCTCTCTCTCTCTCTCTCTCTCTCTCTCTCTCTCTCTCTCTATATATATATATATATATATATATATACACCTTCTATGGCATTCTGCCAAGTCTGAGAGAAAAACAACCGTGAGTTCGACTATGCAGAAAGCACAGGAATTTCTCCGAACTCACAGAGCTCTATAATTATCGTCTGGTTGTAAGTGCTACTAGCGAATAGCTTGTACACCATCACAGGAGATAGAATCGTCTGCTTGCGTAGGCGGGTTAACATTTGGCGCGCACACCAAGAAACAATAAACTATGTATAAGCACACGTATTGAGTACGTTTGTCATGTCTGTGTAATGCTTTGTGGAGGCGATAGACATGATTAAATGGGTTTATATTTTTGTATTTTATCAGTTTTTAAACATAGATTTATACATAGATAATGCTAAGAGACAAAAACATTTGGTGCGCCGAAAAAACACCACCACCAACAACAGTAAATTATCTTACTACACAACTACTCGGCACGTTGCCATGCCATTGTTTGTTCCGAATACTATGCAGGCTAGATTCAATAGGTTTATGTTTAAGTAGGTCTTTTATGCATCAATAATCCTATGAAACAAACATATTTGCCAGCAAATCGAGAAACATTAAACCATTTAACAACACCGCTTTGAAGCATATTGTTATAATGTTCTAACAATGGGAAGACATGGCATACCAGATTCAATGGGTTTATAATTATCTTATCATTTTCTCTGGTCTTTTAGAAGTATTTTCATTTGAAGAAAAACAACAACAACATGCAGTTTACTTATCAAAGTTGAATTAAATGTAAACCCTCTTACATAGTAGCGTCACCTCTGACAGACCTTATAGTCCGTGTACATACTTTATTGCTCTTCCAAGAAAGTAATATTTTGATAAAAATAATCCATGAAAAGCAACATAAAAAGAATACGTGTTTATTCTCTTCCGCGTCGCTACAATAACTTAAAATGCAATTCTTAACCTTTTAAAGGTCACTTTTATTCAAGCACTTGTATTCCTGACATTCGTTAAATGAACAGCACAGAACAGACAATATTTTTATAAGACGTGCACACAGTACATTATCTTCGATACAGAAATGAATAAATACAGGTTCAGGTCATGTTAATTTGTGGAAAAGGTAAAATAATGAACAAATACAAACAAAGAAGTTTAAAAAGATCGTCGATTGCAAGGGAGAATAATAAATAATTATTATAAGAATAATACAACTAATTGACTTAATATAATGATTAAAACATATACGAAAATATACGATAAGCAGGCGAGAGGATGAGCTTGATAATATCAGAAGGATAATTTGTTGGGTCTTATTTCGAAACATCAATTCTATATCTGTATTAAAACATGACACACTACTTATAATTGACTAACTTTTGGAATATGATATAATCTATTTCTTTCTCGCAACTTATATTTAAAAGTAATCATTTCGTAATCGATATTAAGCCTAATCCGAATAGGTAAGTTTGTGTTTATCATTTTCCTTTTTTCACATTAATATCATTATCACATGCTTGACACATTGGCCTTCTTGTGTGGTCTATGTCAGTTGGTATGTTCTTATTATTCCTTCGATACGTCAATGAACCTCTTTATTTCAGCATTCCTTTGTTCTTTCTATTCAAAAGACATAGCTCCTCCCCGCGTATAATTTCCAAGATCTTATGTCATATATTTTTCTTTGCTGTTTAGATAAAATACATAATATTTCATCGCAACCATTTTTATTATATGTATGTATGTATGAATCTGCGCTTTTAAAAGCTGGGTTTGGTTGGGCCTAATTATTATATCTGACAAAACGGAATCTTTTCTAGATATCTAATATAATTACAAGCTATAATCACTACACATATACAAACATACACGCGCTCGATAATACTTACATTTCTTACAAAAATGTTAAAAAACAACAACCAGGAAACAAAGAAATTTCGAGACAAAACAATGACAAAGAAACTTCCAACACGGTCACAATGAACGGACCAAATTTGTAACGCAAAAGAAAACCGCAACCATGTAACCATCTCATTGGCTTATAACTTAAGTGGGTAGTCCTTAACCACACACGGTATCCCCTCTTGAGCTCAAGCGGCTTATAGGGCGAATAACTCGCCGGGACTGACGGGTTTCGCTCGAAGCTTTGCGGTAGCCGACATACTTATCTGCCACTTTGTTTGATGAGAGCGGGAGAAATCGGTGTTTGCAGTTGAGCAATTAGCGTACTCTGTAATGTCTTTGCACCACTTAGGAACCCTCTTCAAATCAATTGGTTGTTTGTTTCTGCGGATGTTAATAGCCTGTTTTGGTTTACTATATTTCGAAGAAGAGGAACAAAAAAGAACCAGATAACAATGAAATTTGTATTAGTGTTTTGTTTTATTGTTATTGTTACCCAAAACTTACTGAGCTGGGTGGTAATTTTTTGAAAAATACACTTTCAGTCAAGATTGTTTTTTTGTGACCTAGTTGAGATAAGTGTGTATTGTTAGTGTAAAGTGCCAAAATAAAGTGCGCTAGACTTGAATTAATTTAACAGCAAACTATTAAACACAATTATTTTAATGTTTCATGTAATAAAGCAAATTCAAAAGTTATATTGGGCTTCCCGTCGGTGTCAGTATCGTTAATGTTGGGAAAGATCAGCTATCTGAGACAAGGTGGCCATGTAGTTTAACCATTTGTCGGAGGTCTTCCTCCTCCAATATTAATAAGTACGTCTCCTTTTGTCTGCAGTCTTCTTCCACCGATAATAATCAACACGCCTCCTTTTGTCTGCAGTCTTCCTCCACCGATAAAAATAATAACTTCACCGTTTGTCTGCAGTCTTCCTCCACCGATACAAATAATAACGTTGCCATTTGTGTGCGGTCCATCTCCGCAGATAATAATCACAACATCGCCATTTGTCTGCGGTCCTTCTGCATCGATAATAATCAGAACATCGCCATTTGTGTGCATCGATAATAATCAGAACGTCGCTATTTGTCTGCGGTCCTTCTGCACCGATAATAATCAGAACATCGCCATTTGTGTGCATCGATAATAATCAGAACGTCGCTATTCGTCTGCGGTCCTTCTCCTCCGATAATAATCAGAACTTCGCTATTTGTATGCGGTCCTTCTGCATCGATACTAATCAGAACATCGCCATTTGTCTGCGGTCCTTCTCCTCCGATAATAATCAGAACTTCGCCATTTGTCTGCGGTCCTTCTGCATCGATACTAATCAGAACATCGCCATTTGTCTGCGGTCCTTTTGCATCGATACTAATCAGAACATCGCCATTTGTCTGCGGTCCTTCTCCTCCGATAATAATCAGAACTTCGCCATTTGTCTGCGGTCCTTCTGCATCGATACTAATCAGAACGTCGCCATTTGTCTGCGGTCCTTCTGCACCGATACTTATCAGAACGTCGCCATTTGTCTGCGGTCCTTCTCATCCGATATTACTCAGAACATCGTCATTTGTCTGCGGTCCTTCTGCATCGATACTTATCAGAACGTCGCCATTTGTCTGCGGTCCTTCTCCGCAGATACTAATCAGAACGTCGCCATTTGTCTGCGGTCCTTCTGCACCGATACTAATCAGAACGTCGCCATTTGTCTGCGGTCTTTTTTCACCGATAATAATCAGAACATCGCCATTTGTCTGCGGTCCTTCTCCGCAGATACTAATCAGAACGTCGCCATTTGTCTGCGGTCCTTCTGCACCGATAATAATCAGAACGTCGCCATTTGTCTGCGGTCCTTCTGCACCGATAATTATCAGAACGTCGCCATTTGTCTGCGGTCCTTCTCCGCAGATACTAATCAGAACGTCGCCATTTGTCTGCGGTCCTTCTGCACCGATACTTATCAGAACGTCGCCATTTGTCTGCAGTCCTTCTCCGCAGATACTAATCAGAACGTCGCCATTTGTCTGCGGTCCTTCTGCACCGATACTAATCAGAACGTCGCCATTTGTCTGCGGTCCTTCTCCGCAGATACTAATCAGAACGTCGCCATTTGTCTGCGGTCCTTCTCCGCAGATACTAATCAGAACGTCGCCATTTGTCTGCGGTCCTTCTGCACCGATACTAATCAGAACGTCGCCATTTGTCTGCGGTCCTTCTCCGCAGATACTAATCAGAACGTCGCCATTTGTCTGCGGTCCTTCTGCACCGATACTTATCAGAACGTCGCCATTTGTCTGCGGTCCTTCTCATCCGATATTACTCAGAACATCGCCATTTGTCTGCGGTCCTTCTGCATCGATACTTATCAGAATGTCGCCATTTGTCTGCGGTCCTTCTCCGCCGATATTAATCAGAACATCGCCATTTGTCTGCGGTCCTTCTGCACCGATACTAATCAGAACGTCGCCATTTGTCTGCGGTCCGTCTCCACCGTTACTTATCAGAACGTCGCCATTTGTCTGCGGTCCTTCTCCGTAGATAATAATCAGAACGTCGCCATTTGTCTGCGGTCCTTCTGCACCGATAATAATCAGAACAGCGCCATTTGTCTGCGGTCCTTCTGCACCGATAATAATCAGAACATCGCCATTTGTCTGCGGTCTTTCTTCACCGATACTAATCAGAACATCGCCATTTGTCTGCGGTTCTTCTGCACCGATAATTAGCAGAACATTGCCATTTGTCTGCGGTCTTTCTTCACCGATAATAATCAGAACGTCGCCATTTGTCTGCGGTCCTTCTGCACCGATAATTAGCAGAACATTGCCATTTGTCTGCGGTCTTTCTTCACCGATAATAATCAGAACGTCGCCATTTGTTTGCGGTCCTTCTGCACCGATAATAATCAGAACATCGCCATTTGTCTGCGTTCCTTCTGCACCGATAATTATCAGAACGTCGCCATTTGTCTGCAGTCCTTCTCCGCAGATAATAATCAGAACGTCGCCATTTGTCTGCGGTCCGTCTCCACCGTTACTTATCAGAACGTCGCCATTTGTCTGCCGTCCTTCTGCACCGATAATAATCAGAACAACGCCATTTGTCTGCGGTCCTTATGCACCGATAATAATCAGAACATCGCCATTTGTCTGCGATCCTTATGCACCGATAATAATCTGAACATCGCCATTTGTCTGCGATCCTTCTGCACCGATAATAATCAGAACATTGCCATTTGTCTGCGGTCCTTCTGCACCGATAATAATCAGAACGTCGCCATTTGTTTGCGGTCCTTCTGCACCGATAATAATCAAAACATCGCCATTTGTCTGCGTTCCTTCTGCACCGATAATTATCAGAACGTCGCCATTTGTCTGCGGTCCTTCTTCGCAGATAATAATCAGAACGTTGCCATTTGTCTGCGGTCCGTCTCCACCGTTACTTATCAGAACGTCGCCCTTTGTCTGCCGTCCTTCTCCGCAGATAATAATCAGAACGTCGCCATTTGTCTGCGGTCCTTCTGCACCGATACTAATCAGAACATCGCCATTTGTCTGCGGTCCTTATGCACCGATAATAATCTGAACATCGCCATTTGTCTGCGATCCTTTTGCACCGATAATAATCAGAACATCGCCATTTGTCTGCGATCCTTCTGCACCGATAATAATCAGAACATCGCCATTTGTCTGCGGTCCTTCTGCACCGATAATAATCAGAACATCGCCATTTGTCTGCGGTCTTTCTTCACCGATAATAATCAGAACGTCGCTATTGCGGCCCTTCTGCACCGATACCAATCAGCACATCGCCATTTGTCTGCGGTCTTTTTTCACCGATAATAATCAGAACATCGCCATTTGTCTGCGGTCTTTCTTCACCGATAATAATCAGAACGTCGCCATTTGTCTGCGGTCCTTCATCTCGATACTAATCAGAACATCGCCATTTGTCTGCGGTCCTTCTGCACCGATAATAATCAGAACGTCGCCATTTGTCTGCGGTCCTTCTACACCGATAATAATCAGAACATCGCCATTTGTCTGCGGTCCTTCTGCACCGATAATAATTAGAACGTCGCCATTTGTCTGCGGTCCTTCTGCACCGATAATAATCAGAACATCGCCATTTGTCTGCGGTCTTTCTTCACCGATAATAATCAGAACGTCGCTATTGCGGTCCTTCTGCACCGATACTAATCAGCACATCGCCATTTGTCTGCGGTCTTTCTTCACCGATAATAATCAGAACGTCGCCATTTGTCTGCGGTCCTTCTCCGCAGATAATAATCAGAACATCGCCATTTGTATGCGGTCCTTCTGCACCGATAATAATCAGAACGTCGCCATTTGTCTGCGGTCCTTCTGCACCGATAATAATCAGAACATCGCTATTTGTCTGCGGTCCTTCTGCACCGATAATAATCAGAACGTCGCCATTGCGGTCCTTCTGCACCGATAATAATCAGAACGTCGCCATTGCGGTCCTTCTACACCGATAATAATCAGAACGTCGCCATTGCGGTCCTTCTGCACCGATAATAATCAGAACGTCGCCATTTGTCTGCGGTCCTTCTCCGCAGATAATAATCAGAACATCGCCATTTGTATGCGGTCCTTCTGCACCGATACTAATCAGAACGTCGCCATTTGTCTGCGGTCCTTCTACACCGATAATAATCAGAACGTCGCCATTTGTCTGCGGTCCTTCTGCACCGATAATAATCAGAACGTCGCCATTTGTCTGCGGTCCTTCTACACAGATAATAATCAGAACGTCGCCATTTGTCTGCGGTCCTTCTCCGCAGATAATAATCAGAACGTCGCCATTTGTCTGCGGTCCTTCTGCACCGATAATAATCAGAACGTCGCCATTTGTCTGCGGTCCTTCTACACCGATAATAATCAGAACGTCGCCATTTGTCTGCGGTCCTTCTGCACCGATAATAATCAGAACGTCGCCATTTGTCTGCGGTCCTTCTCCGCAGATAATAATCAGAACGTCGCCATTTGTATGCGGTCCTTCTCCGCAGATAATAATCAGAACGTCGCCATTTGTCTGCGGTCCTTCTCCGCAGATAATAATCAGAACATCGCCATTTGTATGCGGTCCTTCTACACCGATACTAATCAGAACATCGCCATTATCATTATGACTATATCTGTGTTATTTTAAGTTACATTAGTTTAAACCTGTTTATCTATAGTCGAGGTCCTTTTAACTTGTGCCAATAACTTTCCACTGCCCACTTCCTGGATTGACAGTCCTAGGGCACTGAGTGTTTGGAGCAATGTGCAATAAATAATCTTGCTTAAGTATTACCATCGCGTAGCCGGTTTGGGGGTTCAAACTCAAGAACCTCCGATCGGGGGGTTAACTTCTGGACTTCGGACGACAGCTCAAGTCTAATTGAGAGACACACAACATCAGTTTGGCGCCATATGATCTATCAAGTGTCGGTGTGCCGTAAAGCCCAAATACAAGATCCGTTTAGTACAGAATATATGTATATAGCATTATAAAGTTACACATCCCTTCTGTGTTTAGTCAAGCAACGTTTTTTAAAAGACATATAAATAGATTTCGTTCGGATAAAACACTGTTGAGGAGCCACCTTATCAAAAAAGTGATTTTTACCTAAATACACCGTGCGCACGTGCACTACAATTCACATTCTTTTGAAATAGCAATAAACCTTGTTTTAGAGACACCGCACATTAGCAAAACTAATTGGCATTTTTATTCTGTAATACATCAAGGATGAGAAAACCATAATATATATAGTAAGATTCTTTGTCATGGTGTTCGGAAAAAACACATAAGCATTCTTGGTGAGCCAAACAATTTACCTAAACTGCACTGCAGGAGAAATTGATCGAGTATAGCTCTTGCTATTTTTAAGAAGTCGCCGTGTGGATATGAGTCGTCATATTGGAACAGCGCAGAAGCAAAACTATATCTTTTTAAACATTTGAAAAATATTTACAGATACGACTTAACAAAAAAATATAATTCACCTACTTAGTCCCCAAAACCAAAGTAGGACCGTACAAGCATTTGTCTGGTTTGCAAGATGATACAGACATACTTACTTGGCCACAGTGATAAATATGTAAACTATGAAGCTAACAAGAAGAACAATGATGTTTATTATGTACACACATGTTAAGGAATTCAGCGAGAGGACCAATGGCGAAAACTTTACAGAAACCCATCAATCGAAAGTAGTCAGATGCCCTATCGGTAAGTTACCAGCAACGGAAATTACGTCATATACGAGTGTGTGGCGTTACCATAGGACGTCAGAACTTAAGTGCCTCAATGGCGGAGTGATTTAGTTATCCGGGAGTTGAGAAGCAAAATGCTCTTTAGAGATAATCAGCGCTCACTTGAAGACTTCCGGTATTATTTTATTAACATAAACAATGTTGATGATATATAAATGATTCCGGAACTATGTCTACAATTCAATGACGATGCTGATGATGATGTTGATAGTCATATTATGATAATGATGATGATGGTGGGGGTGATATTATTATTGTCATTTTTTTATTATTATAAGTAGTAGTAGTTTAATAATAATAATAATAATATAATAATAATAATAATAATAATAATAATATTATTATTGTCATTTTTTATTATTATAAGTAGTAGTAGTTTATAATAATAATAATAATAATAATAATAATAATAATAATAATAATAATAATACTAATAATAATTAATAATAATAATAATAATAATTAAGAATAATAGTATTATTATTATTATTATTATTTTTATTATAATTATTATTATTATTATTATTATTATTATTATTATTATTATTATTATTATTATTATTATTATTATTGTTATTATTATTATCCCAAAGTTCGTTTCGCCATTGCTTTTGTTTCTACTGCTGAAGAGAATGCAGCAACTTATAATACCGCTTTAAATGTCAAAGACATTAAAGGTTGTTTTTAATTTGAAAATAAAACACTTTTATCAAGGAGCATTTGCGACTTTTAACTCATTTTAACACAGACACACACATTCTTTATTTTATTTCCACTATATTTTTTATTACAACTTTCTTTTAGGTTTTACCGAAAAAAAAAACACACTAATAGCCGGCGTCTAAGTGTAAATTTTACGTCAAATTATCGGAAATCGTCCTAGTCAATTATCTTTTCACGACACCTCGTGCGAGACACATTAACATCAGTCTATTGCACGTGGACGGCAGACGATAACACGTTTCCTATTTTACTCCTTATAAAGCAAATGCTCCATTGGGATAAAGGAACACGACACCGTCACAACATACACCGACTGTAAAATCGTTCTGAGAAAAAAGATGTATGAGGAAGAATTTGTTATAAAAAAGAAACGGCTTCATCCAAGAATTCTTCTTAGGAAATCTCTGTAGAATTAACACAACTCTTGATGGTTAAAGCGTTTGTAAATGGCAAAATCTCACATTTGTTAAATAAGTCTGATGGTAGTTTGATACTGCCCTTCTACTACGAGATAAAGTAATCACATACTAAGAAATCAGTTTAACTAATATTTTCTCATCTAAAAGTGAGGGAGTTCCATGGAAAATGCATGTATAATATAAAGGGCCAACTTTTAGCGACATTTAGCCTAGAAATCATTGTAAAAAGTAGCATTTGCACCCACCGTAATCAACAGCATGCACCTTAATAAACAGCATTCATCTTAATCAACAGCATCCACCTTAATCAACAGCACGCACCTTAATAAACAGCATCTATCTTGATAAACAGCATCCATCTTAAAAAACAGCATCCACCTAAATCAACAGCATCCACTTTAAACAACAGCACCCACCTTAATCAATAGCATCCACCTTCATTCACCTTAATCAACAGCATCCATCTTAATCAACAGCACCCATCTTAATCAACAACATCCGCCTTAATTCACCTTAATCAACAGCATCCATCTTAATCAACAGCACACGCCTTAATGCACCTTAATCAACAGCACCCATCTTATTCAGCATCCACCTTAATAAGCTGTAGCCACCTTAATCGTCCGCGTCGTCTTTAATTAATTCTATTAGAAATAATTGCTGTGTATAATACATTTTCATATGTTTATAGCAATACAAGCTTTTTTAGGAGCACAAAAACATGAATAATTGTACTGCAACATATACAGGTGTATTAGTTAGTATCTTACATCGTACTTCTGTTTACGTAATGTGCAATTATTATGAACGGAATTATTTTTGACGTCATAATGGTTAGAGATTAATAGGAATGAATATACAATTCAATAAACATCTGCATGCCGTACCTGGAAATCATTTTGTAGGAAGAAACTTTTCATTTTATACCATTTATATCATTTATGCATTTGTTTTAAATAAATCGTCACAATCAGTTTCATTTACAATAATCAGCTGTATCTCCAATAGTTAGCTCGTGTTAATAAGACGCCTTGTCTTTGCAACAGCGATATCAGAGAACATAGGAATCTTTTACTCTCGCATGACTCAAAGAAATAACATTTGTATCTTGGTTTAAATTGTTAAGCACTGGTGGCCCAGAATGCAATATTGTGGAATCTTTAGAAGTTTTACGAAATCAATAACAAAACAGTCGCTTCCAGTCTTATGGATAAAATACATTACAAGATCTTAGCTTTGACAACTGAGCTGTTTGGATACTGTGTTGTTGTGTTGTTGTTTTTTAATTTTCCTATATGAATACACTGATATAAAACTTTGTGACATGAATTCAAATTTTGAAGAACTAAAAGCATTTTATAAAATCTATAATATATCTTCACAAAACCAGACTCAAGTTTATGTTGCAAGAGACAAGACCTAACTAAACTTTGTCGCAATTCGTTGCTCCCCTGCCATTTGATAAAAAGACTGAAGCAGCCATGGACAAGTAGATCGGTGCACTTGAAGTTCATGTCGTTTATAAACTTGTCAACTCACACGAAGAAAGGTGGCAAAGTGGGCAATAAACAGTACCTTGGTGGCATGCATGTGGCCTGGATCGCCCTCTTACAAGCCCCCTTCTGAGACGAAACCCTGACTGTGTGGCACGTGTATATATTTCACATGATATAGAGTCATTCAGTTGGGATCTAACGTAGGTAATTGTTTGAGGATTGTGACTAAATTACTTACTGTTGTGGTGGGATATGTGGTTGACAGGTGTTTTTGTCAGCAGATCTGTACTGAGTGGCCACTTTCAAAATCACACATTATTTAGGGTTTAATCTAGACAATATTAACTTTCACGGGGTTTCAAACACGCAGATTTATTATCAGTATGGTCACCCTACTGCGTTGTTCTATTTCGGAAAAAGTAGTGAAGAAAATGTGGATTTGTTAAAGAGTTTCATTCCACTTTTAATTTTCTAACTTGATAAGAAACACTGACCACAAACATACAATCATTTTTCAATATCAATTCTCGTGGAACTGTTTTCATTCAATTCAGTTAAAAAAAATCAACAAGTAAATATTTGAAAGAAAAAACTCGTCTCAGCACATTCAATCCCTTGCTTTTAATTGACATTGATACCCCTATGTAAATAAAATAGTTCTTGTGTATCATTTTGCCACCTCTAAACAGGGGGGTATATCTACCTGACAGGTGTAAACATGGTTCTCTCCAGGGGACCTCAGCACGGCCTGCCACATCAAACAGTCGAGGAACGGCGGGTCAAAGAGACCCACAACATAACAAATCTGCTGGGTGATATTTATAGATCCCCGGTGATTTATCAGTCTGAAGGAAGTTATGCGTTCGAAATCTAGGTCATCTTAGTGCATACGGCATTAGTTTTGTATGAAATCTCAAAAAGGTGAAATATGGTACTGGTAGACGTAAATGTAAATTAACTACAAATGAACCATTATCGTGGATTGATGAAAACTAGTTCTGTTGAATAACGCTGAGAGTTCTTATGTGGAAAACATGCATATACTATGAAGAGTAAAATCACAAGTCAGTGTTAATCTTCTGGCATAAAAGATGTCATTATAATTATTTATTCTTATTTCCGAAGTTGGATAAAATCAGCGACTATAAAATTGCATATAAAAATTCAAAAACATATATAAGAATATATGACAAAGTCCTATGAGTATTGCAACATATACCAAACTCCGAAAAGGCACAGAACAAAGGTATTTCACATGCATGCCAAGCGAAAAGTAAGAACAAATTTGTGATGAGTCATTTAAGGAAAAGAGCAAACCCGACAGTTACTGCCTTGGAACATAATAAATCAACATAAAACAACATAAAACTAATACTGCAGACCTTTTCAAATAAAAGATATACTATTATTAGTTATACAAATCATTTGAGCCATATTATCTCCGTAAAACAGTGCTCTTTATTTCTTCACAATAGAAGATTGAGCACAACAGCACAAACAAGCCTACAGTCATCTGCTGCATGAACAGGTAAGATAGATACAGAAATGAAAATAGTACGCATAAAGTGATAAGTTGTAAAATCTTAATATTGTACACTTTGTAATAGAGAAAAAAGGACTGATAGTTGAGTATCAACATAGGCTGCATATGGCATAAGTAAGGCAAGTATAAATAAATTAAAGTTACGAAGATTTACATGCTTATGTCATATTCGACGACTATCTTGTCGAACAGAACCCGACTTTAATCCCAAATAAACTGACAAGCGCCAGTTTACACCTTTCAACATCATAACATAGGTAATGTTAAAATTTTAATGTAAAAAATGTGTTATTAGCAGTGTATAATTAAAGTACAGGAAGGAAGTGTCTACAAATATTCATTTGTGCAATCAGAAGAGCACTACATTGTTTCACATTAGACACTGGGTTCAAATCCTAAAAACAGATATTTTTCATTTTATTTCTATTGCATATTTGTTGCTTTTTAATTAACAGCTGATAAATTGTAATCAGCGGATTAGTTTATAGTTTGGTCTTTAAACCACAAACCCTTTAAAACAGTCAACAATAAGATAAAACAGCGTGTCTTTCAGAGTTAATATCGATTTAAGTTTATTATGTAAACTGCATGAGACTATTGAGATAAATGTCATCTCCCACATTAACTCCTACGTGAAACACTCACAAAGAAGATGCAGCTATCGCCGGCAGTTGCAAGGCTTGTAAATATACATTCTATATTGACATTTTAGTCATTAATTGGATCAAAGCACGTTATTTCTTTAACATTTTCCTGAAAATCTGACAAAATGCATCGACAGCTTCGCCTTTTTAATACTTTTGTAATAATTACGTACAATGTACATACAGAGTAACTGCTTAGCAACCCTAACCCTAAACCTGACAACAGACAGTTCTCCCTGTCTGCAGCGCAACAAAAAACTAGTAGTAAACATTTCCATGAATTTTTGTACACCGAAAGAGTCGAACAGTTCAAATATCGTAGCTGAACAAAGTCATCACGTGTTCCACTTCATATCACCACAATATAAGCGGTGCCAACACGGTGTCTTTAACCAGCTTGACCTCCTATCCCACCAGATATTAAACTTATTAAGTATCACCAGTACTTCACCAAAGTGCTATATGCTGGGAGACATTTAAGTGCCTTTGGGTAAACTTATATTTATGCACTTAAACGCCAAATGCCAATGTACGAGAATAATTAAATAAGTAGTCTAGTACATTATAACGTGAGTGCAATAGCTATGCACTATGGACGTGCAAACACACGCGCGCGCGCACACACACACACACACACACACACACACACACACACACACACACACACACACACACACACACACACACACACACACACACACACACACACACACACACACACACACACACACACACACACACACACACACACACACACACACACACACACACAGATATTAAAATAATTTAGAACCTTTCATTATTAGAATATAATGGATGAATGTGACGCTATTGAAAGACGTAGATCGGGTCGGCGATAAACACAAGCGTCTATCCGGAAGAATAGAGTCCGATTACATAACGATCACGAGAATGTATAGTGATAAGTATGTGAAGTTCACAATGAAGTACATGTCAAGTATATATCGTGTCTATCTTGTCGAGGGTACCTGACAGAATATGTAAGATTTACATTATTTGTCCATGCTTGTCTTAACAGATACGCGTAAATGCTCATAATAATTTATGATAAAGTTAGAGGTAAAGACGTGCTATTTTCAATAAATTTGAAGGGAAAATAGGGCTTTAGTGCTTACTACATGCATGATATTCGCTGGGAAAAACACATTTATTCAGATATCTTTTTTTATGAAAAAAAACGACTTTAATTTCACTATGACGTCCTGAAAATGCGATTAAGTAAAAATGAAGTCATCACAAGAAAGTAAAAAAGCATACGTAAATTTGTTGTTATCAGAGGATTTGTGAACACATCGTAGCCATAACATCTTTATATATGTTTATAATGGTCAATCAATTACAATTTTTTGAGTGAAAAAGTCAGTTCTTCCCAGAAATCATGATTACATGTATAGAATCAGTTGCTGCATAATTGGTTGTAAATCAGACGTTAAACGAAATGCTTTATCTGTTTGATAGAAACGTAAGTTAAACATACTATACATATTGATGGAGGAAAGCCATTCAAGCAAACATATTTCATGTATAGTTTCTTTGCGTCCCACATAAGTTAAACCCTAGCATATATAGTTAACTTGTCTCTATAGCCGGGCGCTGCTGTCCTGCAGTGACATCTGTTTAATGATCAGATTAATTATTCAAAGAAAAATTCTCTAAATACAAAAAAATATCAAGTAAAGCAAATTAATTTTACTGCTTCCCTTATCTGAGACAGGACATGATGTATGTTAGTGAAATGTAGTGTGTTTTACAATTATAAACATACATGAATAATACCTGCACATTATGACTATTAATTAAGACAGATTTTATTACAATAAATACACCAACATTATATGCAAAGGATCGTGCATCGATTTGTTTAGCTGTACATGTGATGAATTTACCTACTTTCTGTATGTGAAGGTGCCTACATTCTATCTGTAGGTACGTGTGATGAAGGTACCTACATTCTATCTGTAGGTACGTGTGATGAAGGTACCTACATTCTATCTGTGGGTACATGTGATGAAGGTACCTACATTCTATCTGTAGGTACATGTGATGAAGGTACCTACATTCTATCTGTGGGTACATGTGATGAAGGTACCTACATCCTATCTGTAGGTACATGTGATGAAGGTACCTACATTCTATCTGTGGGTACATGTGATGAAGGTACCTACATTCTATCTGTAGGTACATGTGATGAAGGTACCTACATTCTATCTGTGGGTACATGTGATGAAGGTTCCTACATTCTATCTGTAGGTACATGTGATGAAGGTACCTACATTCTATCTGTGGGTACATGTGATGAAGGTTCCTACATTCTATCTATAGGTACATGTGATGAAGGTGCCAACATTCTATCTGTGGGTACATGTGATGAAGGTTCCTACATTCTATCTGTAGGTACATGTGATGAAGGTGCCTACATTCTATCTGTGGGTACATGTGATGAAGGTACCTACATTCTATCTGTGGGTACATGTGATGAAGGTGCCTACATTCTATCTGTGGGTAAGTGTGATGGAGGTGCCTACATTCTATCTGTGGGTACATGTGATGAAGGTGCCTACATTCTATCTGTGGGTACATGTGATGGAGGTGCCTACATTCTATCTTTGTGTACATGTGATAAAGGTATCCACATTCTATCTGTAGGTACATGTGATGGAGGTGCCTACATTCTATCTCTGGGTACATGTGATGGAGGTGCCTACATTCTATCTCTGGGTACATGTGATGAAGGTACCTACATTCTATCTGTAGGTACATGTGATGAAGGTACCTACATTCTATCTGTGGGTACATGTGATGGAGGTGCCTACATTCTATCTCTGGGTACATGTGATGAAGGTACCTACATTCTATCTGTGGGTACATGTGATGAAGGTGCCTACATTCTATCTTTGTGTACATGTGATAAAGGTATCCACATTCTATCTGTAGGTACATGTGATGGAGGTGCCTACTTTCTATCTGTAGGTACATGTGATGAAGGTACCTACATTCTATCTGTAGGTACATGTGATGAAGGTGCCTACATTCTATCTGTGGGTACATGTGATGAAGGTACCTACATTCTATCTGTAGGTACATGTGATGAAGGTACCTACATTCTATCTGTGGGTACATGTGATGAAGGTGCCAACATTCTATCTGTGGGTACATGTGATGAAGGTTCCTACATTCTATCTGTGGGTACATGTGATGAAGGTACCTACATTCTATCTGTAGGTAGATGTGATGAAGGTGCCTACTTTCTATCTGTAGGTACATGTGATGAAGGTTCCTACATTCTATCTGTAAGTACATGTGATGAAGGTACCTACATTCTATCTGTGGGTACATGTGATGAAGGTTCCTCCATTCTATCTGTAGGTACATGTGATGAAAGTTCCTACATTCTATCTGTGGGTACGTGTGATGAAGGTTCCTACATTCTATCTGTGGGTACATGTGATGAAGGTTCCTCCATTCTATTTGTAGGTAAATGTGATGAAGGTACCTACATTCTATCTGTAGGTACATGTGATGAAGGTTCCTCCATTCTATCTGTGGGTACGTGTGATGAAAGTACCTACATTCTATCTCTAGGTACAGGTGATGAAGGTGCCAACATTCTATCTGTGGGTACGTGTGATGAAGGTACCTACATTCTATCTGTAGGTACATGTGATGGAGGTGCCAACATTCTATCTGTGGGTACGTGTGATGAAGGTACCTACATTCTATCTGTAGATACATGTGATGAAGGTGCCAACATTCTATCTGTGGGTACGTGTGATGAAGGTACCTACATTCTTTCTGTAGGTACATGTGATGGAGGTACCAACATTCTATCTGTAGGTACGTGTGATGAAGGTACCTACATTCTATCTGTAGGTACATGTGATGAAGGTACCTACATTCTATCTGTAGGTACATGTGATGAAGGTTCCTACATTCTATCTGTAGGTACATGTGATGAAGAATCCTACATTCTATCTGTGGGTACATGTGATGAAGGTGCCAACATTCTATCTGTAGGTACATGTGATGAAGGTACCTACATTCTATCTGTAGGTACATGTGATGAAGGTGCCTACTTTCTATCTGTAGGTACATGTGATGAAGGTTCCTACATTCTATCTGTAGGTACATGTGATGAAGATTCCTCCATTCTATCTGTGGGTACGTGTGATGAAGGTACCTACATTCTATCTGTAGGTACATGTGATGAAGGTGCCAACATTCTATCTGTGGGTACATGTGATGAAGGTGCCAACATTCTATCTGTGGGTACATGTGATGAAGGTACCTACATTCTATCTGTAGGTACATGTGATGAAGGTTCCTACATTCTATCTGTAGCTACATGTGATGAAGGTGCCAACATTCTATCTGTAGGTACATGTGATGAAGGTGCCTATATTCTATCTGTAGGTACATGTGATGAAGGTTCCTACATTCTATCAGTTGGTACATGTGATGAAGGTACCTACATTATATCTGTAGGTACATGTGATGAAGGTTCCTACATTCTATCTGTAGCTACATGTGATGAAGGTGCCAACATTCTATCTGTAGGTACATGTGATGAAGGTTCCTATATTCTATCTGTGGGTACATGTGATGAAGGTTCCTCCATTCTATTTGTAGGTACATGTGATGAAGGTTCCTACATTCTATCTGTGGGTACGTGTGATGAAGGTTCCTATATTCTATCTGTGGGTACATGTGATGAAGGTGCCTACATTCTATCTGTGGGAACATGTGATGAAGGTACCTACATTCTATCTGTAGGTACATGTGATGAAGGTACTTACATTCTGTCTGTGGGTACATGTGATGAAGTTGCCTTCATGCTTTTTGTGGGAACATGTGATGAAGTTGCCTACATTCTATCTGTGGGTACGTGTGATGAAGGTTCCTACATTCTATCTGTGGGTACATGTGATGAAGGTTCCTCCATTCTATTTGTAGGTAAATGTGATGAAGGTACCTACATTCTATCTGTAGGTACATGTGATGAAGGTTCCTCCATTCTATCTGTGGGTACGTGTGATGAAGGTGCCAACATTCTATCTGTGGGTACATGTGATGAAGGTGCCAACATTCTATCTGTGGGTACATGTGATGAAGGTGCCAACATTCTATCTGTGGGTACATGTGATGAAGGTGCCAACATTCTATCTGTGGGTACGTGTGATGAAGGTACCTACATTCTATCTGTAGGTACATGTGATGAAGGTGCCAACATTCTATCTGTGGGTACATGTGATGAAGGTGCCAACATTCTATCTGTTGGTACATGTGATGAAGGTGCCAACATTCTATCTGTGGGTACATGTGATGAAGGTGCCAACATTCTATCTGTGGGTACGTGTGATGAAGGTTCCTCCATTCTATCTGTAGGTACATGTGATGAAGGTTCCTCCATTCTATCTGTAGGTACATGTGATGAAGGTGCCAACATTCTATCTGTGGGTACATGTGATGAAGGTGCCAACATTCTATCTGTAGGTACATGTGATGAATGTTCCTACATTCTATCTGTAGGTACATGTGATGAAGGTACCTACATTCTATCTGTAGGTACATGTGATGAAGGTTCCTACATTCTATCTGTAGCTACATGTGATGAAGGTGCCAACATTCTATCTGTAGGTACATGTGATGAAGGTGCCTATATTCTATCTGTGGGTACATGTGATGAAGGTTCCTACATTCTATCAGTTGGTACATGTGATGAAGGTACCTACATTATATCTGTAGGTACATGTGATGAAGGTTCCTACATTCTATCTGTAGCTACATGTGATGAAGGTGCCAACATTCTATCTGTAGGTACATGTGATGAAGGTTCCTATATTCTATCTGTGGGTACATGTGATGAAGGTTCCTCCATTCTATTTGTAGGTACATGTGATGAAGGTTCCTACATTCTATCTGTGGGTACGTGTGATGAAGGTTCCTACATTCTATCTGTGGGTACATGTGATGAAGGTTCCTCCATTCTATCTGTAGGTAAATGTGATGAATGTACCTACATTCTATCTGTAGGTACATGTGATGAAGGTTCCTCCATTCTATCTGTAGGTACATGTGATGAAGGTTCCTCCATTCTATCTGTAGGTACATGTGATGAAGGTTCCTACATTCTATCTGTGGGTACGTGTGATGAAGGTTCCTACATTCTATCTGTAGGTACATGTGATGGGGGTGCCAACATTCTATCTGTAGGTACATGTGATGAAGGTTCCTACATTCTATCTGTGGGTACGTGTGATGAAGGTTCCTACATTCTATCTGTGGGTACGTGTGATGGAGGTAACTACATTCTTTCTGTAGGTACATGTGATGAAGGTACCTACATTATATCTGTAGGTACATGTGATGAAGGTTCCTACATTCTATCTGTAGGTACATGTGATGAAGGTGCCTACATTCTATCTGTGGGTACATGTGATGAAGGTACCTACATTCTATCTGTAGGTACATGTGATGAAGGTGCCTACATTCTATCTGTGGGTACATGTGATGAAGGTGCCAACATTCTATCTGTGGGTACGTGTGATGAAGGTACCTACATTCATCTCTGTAGGTACATGTGATGAAGGTTCCTACATTATATCTGTAGGTACATGTGATGAAGGTTCCTACATTCTATCTGTAGGTACATGTGATGAAGGTGCCTACATTCTATCTGTGGGTACATGTGATGAAGGTACCTACATTCTATCTGTAGGTACATGTGATGAAGGTACTTACATTCTGTCTGTGGGTACATGTGATGAAGTTGCCTTCATGCTTTTTGTGGGAACATGTGATGAAGTTGCCTACATTCTATCTGTGGGTACGTGTGATGAAGGTTCCTACATTCTATCTGTGGGTACATGTGATGAAGGTTCCTCCATTCTATTTGTAGGTAAATGTGATGAAGGTACCTACATTCTATCTGTAGGTACATGTGATGAAGGTTCCTCCATTCTATCTGTGGGTACGTGTGATGAAGGTGCCAACATTCTATCTGTGGGTACATGTGATGAAGGTGCCAACATTCTATCTGTGGGTACATGTGATGAAGGTGCCAACATTCTATCTGTGGGTACATGTGATGAAGGTGCCAACATTCTATCTGTGGGTACGTGTGATGAAGGTACCTACATTCTATCTGTAGGTACATGTGATGAAGGTGCCAACATTCTATCTGTGGGTACATGTGATGAAGGTGCCAACATTCTATCTGTGGGTACATGTGATGAAGGTGCCAACATTCTATCTGTGGGTACATGTGATGAAGGTGCCAACATTCTATCTGTGGGTACGTGTGATGAAGGTTCCTCCATTCTATCTGTAGGTACATGTGATGAAGGTGCCAACATTCTATCTGTAGGTACATGTGATGAAGGTGCCAACATTCTATCTGTGGGTACATGTGATGAAGGTGCCAACATTCTATCTGTAGGTACATGTGATGAATGTTCCTACATTCTATCTGTAGGTACATGTAATGAAGGTTCCTCCATTCTATCTGTAGGTACATGTGATGAAGGTTCCTCCATTCTATCTGTAGGTACATGTGATGAAGGTTCCTCCATTCTATCTGTAGGTACATGTGATGAAGGTACCTACATTCTATCTGTAGGTACGTGTGATGAAGGTACCTACATTCTATCTGTGGGTACATGTGATGAAGGTGCCAACATTCTATCTGTAGGTACATGTGATGAAGGTTCCTACATTCTATCTGTAGGTACATGTGATGAAGGTGCCAACATTCTATCTGTGGGTACATGTGATGAAGGTGCCAACATTCTATCTGTGGGTACGTGTGATGAAGGTACCTACATTCTATCTGTAGGTACATGTGATGAAGGTGCCAACATTCTATCTGTGGGTACATGTGATGAAGGTGCCAACATTCTATCTGTGGGTACATGTGATGAAGGTGCCAACATTCTATCTGTGGGTACATGTGATGAAGGTGCCAACATTCTATCTGTAGGTACATGTGATGAAGGTACCTACATTCATCTCTGTAGGTACATGTGATGAAGGTTCCTACATTCTATCTGTAGGTACATGTGATGAAGGTGCCAACATTCTATCTGTGGGTACATAAGTGCCAACATTCTATCTGTGGGTATGTGTGATGAAGGTACCTACATTCTATCTGTAGGTACATGTGATGAAGGTACCTACATTCTATCTGTAGGTACATGTGATGAAGGTGCCAACATTCTATCTGTGGGTACGTGTGATGAAGTTGCCTTCATGCTTTTTGTGGGAACATGTGATGAAGTTGCCTACCTTCTATCCCTTGTTACATGTTATGAAGTTACACACTTTCTATTTGCGGGTAAATAATCTTTGCTTTTGTACAACTGAGATGGACATATGCCCGTAAAAGTTCACGTTTACTTTGTTAGTAAAAGGTACATGCCTTTAGTTCCATTTCAAATTTTGACATTGTCAGATTTTAGACTTTTAAGTCGAAATTCCGTCGGACTCCATTTTGTTTTGGGGTTTAATTAAGTACATAATTGCTCCAAGAGACTGTGTTTGTTATCCGATCGAGCGAGATAATCCGTTGCATCGAGGAAAATTTTAAATTGGACTTAAAACAGAAAAGGCTGTCGCATTAAAAATAGCTAGTACATTCGCTAAATCTAAATCCGAAATCGTGTTTCAACTATATTATAGTTACGTAAGATTCCATGTACGTGAAAATGATGTTGTGGTATAGCCACGGCAGGACGCACCTATTCGATAGATGGAGTTGAAGTGCATGCACATTTGTGGTTGCACAAATTTAGATAATATCAATGGAAAATTCCAAAATAAATTAAAATCCTCGTAGGCGCTTTATAGTATGTAACTATTTCATTGATAAACTGTTTATACAGGTACAGAACAGTAGCCGTTTTAAGCCTGATGTGTATGTTAGAAGCATGAGAGGAGATCAGTGATAAGCTTCGTGTATCGGTGCAATGCAACTGCCCTTCCTAAAGCCTGTTGTTGATGACGGTGGTATATTTTATCCTGTCGTGTCGCTTTTGAATGCTGCTAATTTGGGAATTAAGTTCAAAGCAGTTGTTCTATATTTGTAGATACATCAAAACAATTCTATCACATTTAAAGGGTTGAAGTGTATATTTGTCACTTTCTGACAGAATGGTATATTTTATTTAAAATTGATATGATTGTTTGATGTATACGCTGCAGAAAGATTAACCTATCTTCTTGAAAAGGATGCAACTGCTTAATTTGGGTACATACTTGGAAAATAAAGAAACACTTAACTTACTTTTAAGATGTCGTAAAACGTATTCAGTGAAGGAAAAGGCAGACAAGCGTATATAATAACTCATTTAATAACAATTTATTTTAAGAAATCGTCTAGAAATAGACATTTGATTAGATGTCCCTCATATACAAAGTATCCAAAAATATATATGCCGCACATTTACAAAACGTATTCGCGATATTCGGCATATTATTCCTTAATATAATAAAATAAACAAACTACCATTTTGTTATTTTCTATAACATATTAGCTTGGAAAAAATATGAATGAACCGATGTTTTTACCTTTGCCTGTTTGTAGCACAACCTTGTTTTGAATTTTTCCCGCAAGCAAATTCTGGTTAAAACGCAATACTCGTATCAAGATAACCTTGAAACATGCAACCGAAGTCTCATAATCTCACTTGATTCTTCTAACAAACTAATTAAAATGTAGTTTAATACGCGGGGCGATAAACAGTGATTGTACCACGCCATTCCCCGTCTCTGTTATTGCACTGCGACAGAGGGGTAATGTAGGTTAGACAGTACATTTTAGATAACCTAAAATTCTTAATGGGTTTTATTTTTTTCACACAGATGCTTGAGCTAGAAACCTAGGAATAGTTCTTGATTAAAAAATCGAACAATATTTTATCAACATCTATATGTGATTTATTTAAAGGCATCGGGAATAGCGGAAAAAATATGATGGGTCGTCCAAGGACTCAATGAGTGTATCTGATCTCAGACCACAATCTGACTTAGTGTTATATTTAAGTATCAACATATAAAAAGGTCAGAATTACCACATATGAAAATGAACTACCAGCAGACAAAGACACACAGATTTAAACTAAAGTAGCATTAAACAGTGTGACAAGGATTTACACGCACAGAACAGAAACAACAGTAGCTGCAATGGATCGTGGAGTCGACAGCAGGACCGACTGGAGTGCTTAAACCTTGCCTATGGAGCCCTCGAACCTCGCAGGTCTTGGTGGGATTTCTGAATTGCGTAAAAACCGACTGCCTTTGCGGCAATAACCGACTGTCTTTGCGGCAATAACCGACTGTCTTTGCGGCAATAACCGACAGCCATTGCGACAATAACCGACTGTCTTTGCGGCAATAACCGACTGTCTTTGTGGCAATAACCGACAGTCATTGCGGCAATAACCGACAGTCTTTGCGGCAATAGCCGACTGTCTTTGCGGCAATAACCGACTGTCTTTGCGGCAATAACCGACAGCCATTGCGACAATAACCGACTGTCTTTGCGGCAATAACCGACTGTCTTTGCGACAATAACCGACTGTCTTTGCAGCAATAGCCGACTGTCTTTGCGACAATAGCCGACTGTCTTTGCGGCAATAACCAACAGCCATTGCGGCAATAACCGACAGTCTTTGCGGCAATAACCGACAGTCATTGCGACAATAACCGACTGTCTTTGCAGCAATAACCGACTGTCTTTGCGGCAATAACCGACAGTCATTGCGGCAATAACCGACAGTTATTGCGGCAATAATAGACTGTCTTTGCGGCAAAAACAGACTGCCTTTGTGGGGATAAGCGACTGACAAAGATGCTTGTTCTTCGAACTTACCTTTAATAGATTGTTTTGCCGCTTTTCAAGAAATAGCCTATAGCCATAACACATTTCCCGACTTCTTAGGTTATTGTAATAGACTGTTTATATATTCTAAATGCCAATGTCCTCTTAAGATTGCACGTCACTTTACCTTGTCGACAACCACTGAAGGTCTATTTTCAGGCTAGATCAATGTCGTTTATAGTCATTACAGTCAACATACATAACAATTAAAGCCATCTTCTTTGGTTGGGCATCATTAACGCCATTGTACAATAGACATACGGGTATGTGACGGCTTAAAAATGCTGTTTGACCTCTAAGTATCATTAAGAAAGGGCTGTCTATGGGTAACCAGCCTTTTCCTTTTCGCTTGTCTGTGGGGAGGTTTGGGCTTTTGCATATTTTGATATCAAACCAACCTACAAAAATAATTCAGCAAGCAATGATCGATAACTAAATCTATAGTTACTTATACTTAAACAGCAACTTAGGACAGATATAAAGCGATACAAAGTGATGTTTCCCATTGAATTATACAGAAAGTTCTTTTAGGGCTGACCCTAGAACTTTAAATTGCATTCTGTAATTACATTTCTTTAAAAATCAGGTTTGACCAAAAGGTCTTGTTATAATGGTCACTGAATTCACGAAATCTGTGACATACGAAAAATGGTTAATAATCAAAATATTCTTTCAGAAAGAATGGCAGAGCTGACACTGTCACAAGTCCGCTGGAAAAGCCAGTCAGTTATTCAGGAAAAGTGGATCCCGAGGGACCAATAACCTATTTCTGGCTTCAAATGACGCAGGAAATGTCATAATAACTTGGTAGCGTGTACATACAGAATGTCATGCGAACTAAACTGTAACTAACATACTGTGAGAGAAATGTGTATGCATTATAATAACTTGGTAGCGTGTACATACAGAATGTCATGCGAACTAAACTGTAACTAACATACTGTGAGAGAAATGTGTATGCATTATTATAACTTGGTAGCGTGTACATATAACTTGCCTTAACTAACATAATATGAACGTGATACGAGTTTTATAATTATAAATTGGACACGTGTAGTCATTATAATAGGATTCTGGAAATAAGGTTTGAACCTTGGTGAGGAGTTCAAACCGTCCATACATATTAGAAGGCCTCTTTGGTGGTTCACTTTTTCATTTTATAAAATTATAATATGTATTATTTTATAACTAAATGTTTTATTGTTGCACCTACTGTGAATTATTGTCCTTGGTGCAATTAAATTAAATAACAAGAAACTGCAAGTCATAGAAAGTTCTTGTTTAGACACAGAAACATCTGCTGGAAGGATCGTGTTACTGCAGCAGTGTTGATGTGGGGGCTCATTTTGACCATCTGGATGAGTAAATGAACATCTTGTACTGACCATCTGGTGGAGTAAATGAACAACTTGTACTGACCATCTGGTGGGGTAAATGAACAACTTGTACTGACCATCTGGTGGAGTAAATGAACATGTTGTACTGACCATCTGGTGGGGTAAATGAACAACTTGTACTGACCATCTGGTGGAGTAAATGAACAACTTGTACTGACCATCTGGTGGAGTAAATGAACAACTTGTACTGACCATCTGGTGGGGTAAATGAACAAGTTGTACTGACCATCTAGTGGAGTAAATGAACAAGTTGTACTGACCATCTGGTGGGGTAAATGAACAACTTGTACTGACCATCTGGTGGGGTAAATGAACAAGTTGTACTGACCATCTAGTGGAGTAAATGAACAAGTTGTACTGACCATCGGGTGGGGTAAATGAACAAGTTGTACTGACCATCTGGTGGGGTAAATGAACAAGTTGTACTGACCATCTAGTGGAGTAAATGAACAACTTGTACTGACCATCTGGTGGGGTAAATGAACAAGTTGTACTGACCATCTAGTGGAGTAAATGAACAAGTTGTACTGACCATCTGGTGGGGTAAATGAACAACTTGTACTGACCATATGGTGGGGTAAATGAACAACTTGTACTGACCATCCGGTTGAGTAAATGAACAACTTGTACTGACCATCTGGAGGGGTAAATGAACAACTTGTACTGACCATCTGGTGGAGTAAATGAACAACTTGTACTGACCATCTGGTGGAGTAAATGAACAAGTTGTACTGACCATCTGGTGCAGTAAATGAACAACTTGTACTGACCATCTGGTGGGGTAAATGAACAACTTGTACTGACCATCTGGTGGAGTAAATGAACATGTTGTACTGACCATCTGGTGGGGTAAATGAACAACCTGTACTGACCATCTGGTGGAGTAAATGAACAACTTGTACTGACCATCTGGTGGAGTAAATGAACATGTTGTACTGACCATCTGGTGGAGTAAATGAACATGTTGTACTGACCATCTGGTGGAGTAAATGAACAACTTGTACTGACCATCTGGTGGAGTAAATGAACAAGTTGTACTGACCATCTAGTGGAGTAAATGAACAACTTGTACTGACCATCTGGTGGAGTAAATGAACATGTTGTACTGACCATCTGGTGGAGTAAATGAACATGTTGTACTGACCATCTGGTGGAGTAAATGAACAACTTGTACTGACCATCTAGTGGAGTAAATGAACAACTTGTACTGACCATCTAGTGGGGTAAATGAACATGTTGTACTGACCATCTGGTGGGGTAAATGAACAAGTTGTACTGGCCATCTGGATGAGTAAATGAACATGTTGTACTGACCATCTGGTGGAGTAAATGAACAACTTGTACTGACCATCTGGTGGGGTAAATGAACAAGTTGTACTGACCATCTAGTGGAGTAAATGAACAAGTTGTACTGACCATCTGGTGGGGTAAATGAACAACTTGTACTGACCATCTGGTGGGGTAAATGAACAACTTGTACTGACCATCTGGTTGAGTAAATGAACAACTTGTACTGACCATCTGGAGGGGTAAATGAACAACTTGTACTGACCATCTGGTGGAGTAAATGAACAACTTGTACTGACCATCTGGTGGAGTAAATGAACAAGTTGTACTGACCATCTGGTGCAGTAAATGAACAACTTGTACTGACCATCTGGTGGGGTAAATGAACAACTTGTACTGACCATCTGGTGGAGTAAATGAACTTGTTGTACTGACCATCTGGTGGGGTAAATGAACAACCTGTACTGACCATCTGGTGGAGTAAATGAACATGTTGTACTGACCATCTGGTGGAGTAAATGAACAAGTTGTACTGACCATCTGGTGGGGTAAATGAACAAGTTGTACTGACCATCTAGTGGAGTAAATGAACATGTTGTACTGACCATCTGGTGGAGTAAATGAACAACCTGTACTGACCATCTGGTGGAGTAAATGAACATGTTGTACTGACCATCTGGTGGAGTAAATGAACAACTTGTACTGACCATCTGGTGGGGTAAATGAACAACCTGTACTGACCATCTGGTGGAGTAAATGAACAACTTGTACTGACCATCTGGTGGAGTAAATGAACATGTTGTACTGACCATCTGGTGGGGTAAATGAACAAGTTGTACTGACCATCTAGTGGAGTAAATGAACATGTTGTACTGACCATCTGGTGGAGTAAATGAACAACCTGTACTGACCATCTGGTGGAGTAAATGAACATGTTGTACTGACCATCTGGTGGAGTAAATGAACAACCTGTACTGACCATCTGGTGGGGTAAATGAACAACCTGTACTGACCATCTGGTGGAGTAAATGAACAACTTGTACTGACCATCTGGTGGAGTAAATGAACATGTTGTACTGACCATCTGGTGGAGTAAATGAACAACTTGTACTGACCATCTGGTGGGGTAAATGAACAACTTGTACTGACCATCTGGTGGGGTAAATGAACAACTTGTACTGACCATCTGGTGGAGTAAATGAACAACTTGTACTGACCATCTGGTGGAGTAAATGAACAACTTGTACTGACCATCTAGTGGAGTAAATGAACAACTTGTACTGACCATCTGGTGGAGTAAATGAACATGTTGTACTGACCATCTGGTGGAGTAAATGAACATGTTGTACTGACCATCTGGTGGAGTAAATGAACAACTTGTACTGACCATCTAGTGGAGTAAATGAACAACTTGTACTGACCATCTGTTGGAGTAAATGAACAACTTGTACTGACCATCTGGTGGGGTAAATGAACAACTTGTACTGACCATCTGGTGGGGTAAATGAACAAGTTGTACTGACCATCTAGTGGAGTAAATGAACAACTTGTACTGACCATCTGGTGGGGTAAATGAACAAGTTGTACTGACCATCTAGTGAAGTAAATGAACAACTTGTACTGACCATCTAGTGGCGTAAATGAACAACTTGTACTGACCATCTGGTGGAGTAAATGAACAACTTGTACTGACCATCTAGTGGAGTAAATGAACAACTTGTACTGACCATCTGGTGGAGTAAATGAACAACTTGTACTGACCATCTAGTGGAGTAAATGAACAACTTGTACTGACCATCTGGTGGAGTAAATGAACAACTTGTACTGACCATCTGGTGGAGTAAATGAACAACTTGTACTGACCATCTGGTGGAGTAAATGAACAAGTTGTACTGACCATCTAGTGGAGTAAATGAACAACTTGTACTGACCATCTGGTGGAGTAAATGAACAACTTGTACTGACCATCTGGTGGGGTAAATGAACAAGTTGTACTGACCATCTGGTTGAGTAAATGAACAACTTGTACTGACCATCTGGTGGAGTAAATGAACAACTTGTACTGACCATCTGGTGGGGTAAATGAACAACTTGTACTGACCATCTGGTGGAGTAAATGAACAACTTGTACTGACCATCTGGTGGAGTAAATGAACAACTTGTACTGACCATCTAGTGGAGTAAATGAACAACTTGTACTGACCATCTGGTGAAGTAAATGAACAACTTGTACTGACCATCTGGTGGAGTAAATGAACAACTTGTACTGACCATCTGGTGGAGTAAATGAACAACTTGTACTGATCATCTGGTGGAGTAAATGAACAACTTGTACTGACTATCTGGTGGGGTAAATGAACAAGTTGTACTGACCATCTAGTGGAGTAAATGAACAACTTGTACTGACCATCTGGTGGGTAAATGAACAAGTTGTACTGACCATCTGTGGAGTAAATGAACAACTTGTACTGACCATCTGGTGGGTAAATGAACATGTGTACTGACCATCTGGTGGAGTAAATGAACAACTTGTACTGACCATCTAGTGGAGTAAATGAACAACTTGTACTGACCATCTGGTGAGTAAATGAACAACTTGTACTGACCATCTGGTGGAGTAAATGAACAACTTGTACTGACCATCTGGTGGGTAAATGAACAACTTGTACTGACCATCTGGTGGAGTAAATGAACAACTTGTACTGACCATCTGGTGGGGTAAATGAACAAGTTGTACTGACCATCTAGTAGTAAATGAACAACTTGTACTGACCATCTGGTGGGTAAATGAACAACTTGTACTGACCATCTGTGGAGTAAATGAACAACTTGTACTGACCATCTGGTGGGGTAAATGAACATGTTGTACTGACCATCCGGTGGAGTAAATGAACAACTTGTACTGACCATCTAGTGGAGTAAATGAACAACTTGTACTGACCATCTGGTGGAGTAAATGAACAACTTGTACTGACCATCTGGTGGAGTAAATGAACAACTTGTACTGACCATCTGGTGGGGTAAATGAACAACTTGTACTGACCATCTGGTGGGGTAAATGAACAAGTTGTACTGACCATCTAGTGGAGTAAATGAACAACTTGTACTGACCATCTGGTGGGGTAAATGAAACAAGTTGTACTGACCATCTAGTGGAGTAAATGAACAACTTGTACTGACCATCTAGTGGAGTAAATGAACAACTTGTACTGACCATCTGGTGGAGTAAATGAACAACTTGTACTGACCATCTAGTGGAGTAAATGAACAACTTGTACTGACCATCTGGTGGAGTAAATGAACAACTTGTACTGACCATCTAGTGGAGTAAATGAACAACTTGTACTGACCATCTGGTGGAGTAAATGAACAACTTGTACTGACCATCTAGTGGAGGTAAATGAACAACTTGTACTGACCATCTGGTGGAGTAAAATGAACAACTTGTACTGACCCTCTGGTGGAGTAAATAAACAACTTGTACTGACCATCTGGTGGAGTAAATGAACAACTTGTACTGACCATCTGGTGGAGTAAAATGAACAACTTGTTACTGACCATCTGGTGTGGTAAATGAACAAGTTGTACTGACCATCTAGTGGAGTAAATGAACAACTTGTACTGACCATCTGGTGGGGTAAATGAACAAGTTGTACTGACCATCTAGTGGAGTAAATGAACAACTTGTACTGACCATCTGGTGGGGTAAATGAACATGTTGTACTGACCATCCGGTGGAGTAAATGAACAACTTGTACTGACCATCTAGTGGAGTAAATGAACAACTTGTACTGACCATCTGGTGGAGTAAATGAACAACTTGTACTGACCATCTGGTGGAGTAAATGAACAACTTGTACTGACCATCTGGTGGGGTAAATGAACAACTTGTACTGACCATCTGGTGGGGTAAATGAACAAGTTGGTACTGACCATCTAAGTGGAAGTAAATGAACAAACTTGTACTGACCATCTGGTGGGGTTAATGAACAAGTTGTTACTGACCATCTAGTGAGTAAATGAACAACTTGTACTGACCATCTGGTGGGGTAAATGAACATGTTGTTACTGACTATCCGGTGGAGTAATGTACAAACTTGTACTGACCCCTATCCAAGTGGAGTAAATGAACAACTTGTACTGACCATCTGGTGGAGTAAATGAACCAACTTGTACTGAACCATCCGGTGGAGTAAATGAACCAACTTGTACTGACCATCTAGTGGAGTAAATGAACAAACTTGTACTGACATCTGGTGGGGTAAATGAACAAACTTGTACTGACATCTGGTGGAGTAAATGAACAACTTGTACTGACCATCTGGTGGGTAAATGAACAAGTTGTACTGACCATCTCGTGGAGTAAATGAACAACTTGTACTGACCATCTGGTGGGGTAAATGAACAAGTTGTACTGACCATCTAGTGGAGTAAATGAACAACTTGTACTGACCATCTGGTGGGGTAAATGAACATGTTGTACTGACCATCCGGTGGAGTAAATGAACAACTTGTACTGACCATCTAGTGGAGTAAATTAACAACTTGTACTGACCATCTGGTGGAGTAAATGAACAACTTGTACTGACCATCCGGTGGAGTAAATGAACAACTTGTACTGACCATCTAGTGGAGTAAATGAACAACTTGTACTGACCATCTGGTGGGGTAAATGAACAACTTGTACTGACCATCCGGTGGAGTAAATGAACAACTTGTACTGACCATCTAGTGGAGTAAATGAACAACTTGTACTGACCATCTGGTGGAGTAAATGAACAACTTGTACTGACCATCTGGTGGAGTAAATGAACAACTTGTACTGACCATCTGGTGGGGTAAATGAACAACTTGTACTGACCATCTGGTGGGGTAAATGAACAAGTTGTACTGACCATCTAGTGGAGTAAATGAACAACTTGTACTGACCATCTAGTGGCGTAAATGAACAACTTGTACTGACCATCTGGTGGAGTAAATGAACAACTTGTACTGACCATCTAGTGGAGTAAATGAACAACTTGTACTGACCATCTGGTGGAGTAAATGAACAACTTGTACTGACCATCTAGTGGAGTAAATGAACAACTTGTACTGACCATCTGGTGGAGTAAATGAACAACTTGTACTGACCCTCTGGTGGAGTAAATAAACAACTTGTACTGACCATCTGGTGGAGTAAATGAACAACTTGTACTGACCATCTGGTGGAGTAAATGAACAACTTGTACTGACCATCTGGTGGGGTAAATGAACAAGTTGTACTGACCATCTAGTGGAGTAAATGAACAACTTGTACTGACCATCTGGTGGGGTAAATGAACAAGTTGTACTGACCATCTAGTGGAGTAAATGAACAACTTGTACTGACCATCTGGTGGGGTAAATGAACATGTTGTACTGACCATCCGGTGGAGTAAATGAACAACTTGTACTGACCATCTAGTGGAGTAAATGAACAACTTGTACTGACCATCTGGTGGAGTAAATGAACAACTTGTACTGACCATCTGGTGGAGTAAATGAACAACTTGTACTGACCATCTGGTGGGGTAAATGAACAACTTGTACTGACCATCTGGTGGGGTAAATGAACAAGTTGTACTGACCATCTAGTGGAGTAAATGAACAACTTGTACTGACCATCTGGTGGGGTAAATGAACAAGTTGTACTGACCATCTAGTGGAGTAAATGAACAACTTGTACTGACCATCTGGTGGGGTAAATGAACATGTTGTACTGACTATCCGGTGGAGTAAATGTACAACTTGTACTGACCATCAAGTGGAGTAAATGAACAACTTGTACTGACCATCTGGTGGAGTAAATGAACAACTTGTACTGACCATCCGGTGGAGTAAATGAACAACTTGTACTGACCATCTAGTGGAGTAAATGAACAACTTGTACTGACCATCTGGTGGGGTAAATGAACAACTTGTACTGACCATCTGGTGGAGTAAATGAACAACTTGTACTGACCATCTGGTGGGGTAAATGAACAAGTTGTACTGACCATCTAGTGGAGTAAATGAACAACTTGTACTGACCATCTGGTGGGGTAAATGAACAAGTTGTACTGACCATCTAGTGGAGTAAATGAACAACTTGTACTGACCATCTGGTGGGGTAAATGAACATGTTGTACTGACCATCCGGTGGAGTAAATGAACAACTTGTACTGACCATCTAGTGGAGTAAATTAACAACTTGTACTGACCATCTGGTGGAGTAAATGAACAACTTGTACTGACCATCCGGTGGAGTAAATGAACAACTTGTACTGACCATCTAGTGGAGTAAATGAACAACTTGTACTGACCATCTGGTGGGGTAAATGAACAACTTGTACTGACCATCCGGTGGAGTAAATGAACAACTTGTACTGACCATCTGGTGGAGTAAATGAACAACTTGTACTGACCATCTGGTGGAGTAAATGAACAACTTGCACTGACCATCTGGTGGGGTAAATGAACAACTTGTACTGACCATCTGGATGAGTAAATGAACAAGTTATACTTGTTTGCTAATTATGTTTTGTAGCATAAACTGAAAGAAGATATGTCATATAATACTGCCATTTATAGATAAAATTACATGGCAATTCGATCGTTGTTGTTCGCAACATGAGAGCTGGCTGTGGTTTCTATTTATGAAATGTCATGTAGAGTAGATAGTTTTTGTTATTTAATACCAGTGCTTTTATTTTCAGAAAATCGAAATATAATCTGTGATAACAGAGACAATATTTTGCTCTATGGCGATATTCTGATATATCAGCCAAGGAGATCCAAGACTAACATTTTCGATTTCTATGTATGCCATAATGTGTCAAACGAATGAGGTGTTGCATAATTTACTTTCAAATACTTTTTGATCGTAAAATTGCACCTTTTGTAGTATGTTTTGATGAACATGACGTACAATACATAAAATGGCCGATATATTAGTTACATCAAACAATATATAAGAACATTTCAGATGACCTCGTTCGTTATTTCACTCAACACATCTTCTAGGTTGACCAACAACCATATGACATTAAGAAGGTATATAAAATACTCCATTAGCCGAAAACTTGGTTTAAATCACATATTGTAGTGCTTTCGTATTTAAGTAAAAAAAAAACGATCATAAATTGTTTAATGGCGTAAACATACTTTTAATGTTTTTGGTCATTATTAATTACACATATATTCAAAATGGCAGATCTGATAGGAAACATACATATACAGTATTGAATATGCTATCCTCAAATATTTGATAATTGATAAATATTCAAAAGAACAGGTGAATATCTGAATAAAATGATAGGGAGAACTTAACGGTCAGGCCTTGGGAAATTATGTTAATACGTACGCAATATGTTAAATAATTTTGTCAAATTACTGTTATTATCATTTGCTGTGAAAGAGGTGTGACTTGATAGTGTGATTTGTGGGATGGCGTCTATGTCATAGTAATGAAAGAGGTGTGACTTGAAAGTGTGATTTGTGGGATGGCGTCTATGTCATAGTAATGAAAGAGGTGTGACTTGATTGTGTGATTTGTGGGATGGCGTCTATGTCATAGTAATGAAAGAGGTGTGACTTGAAAGTGTGATTTGTGGGATGGCGTCTATGTCATAGTAATGAAAGAGGTGTGACTTGAAAGTGTGATTTGTGGGATGGCGTCTATGTCATAGTAATGAAAGAGGTGTGACTTGATAGTGTGATTTGTGGGATGGCGTCTATGTCATAGAAAGCTACAGTGACATCCCCTTATTGTCATTCATGTCGTCTGCATCTTATACTCAATAATGTCACTTGATTGTATCTTATTTTATTGTACCAGGGCATTATCCAAGGTTAGCTAAACCCTAAACGCCTTAAATGCTCAGCAAGAGACCAATGTATCAAATGGCATACCATTGATACCTATTGAATACATACATTGAATTGTCCTGTAGACAGTCGCGGGGTTCGATGTCACAATGTAAGCTGGCTAGACACATTTAACGCATAAGCAATTAAGCTTTGGCAAAAAACCATTATACTTACATGCTAATTATCATATTTTGTCTAGAGCATTTAATTACCTCTAAACTGACAGTTTGTTCGATGAGGCCAGGGCACGACGACCAATCAATAGGATATCTGAATTATGCACAGCGTCATAACTTAACGACAAAAGTTTAATTTATTAATTAAAATATTATGTACGTATATTTTGTTTGTTTTTGGTTATTAAAGAGAAATCGCTGAAAAAGAGCGCCTCCATGGAGAAGACACTGGTAAAGTAAAGGTGTAAGTGATGTGAAGCAACTTTTAGCCTGCAATCCACACTTATTGTAAATTATTGTTTAAAGCTTCTCGCAGTGTTAACAAAAGGTATCTGTAGAAACCGTGCAAGAAGTACAAATCCTGATCTAACAGCTCACAGATGGGAGCTGGACGATCAGGATGTTACAGGTTACAGATGGGAGCTGGACGATCAGGATGTTACAGGTTACAGATGGGAGCTGGACGATCAGGATGTTACAGATGGGAGCTGGATGATCAGCATGTTACAGCTTACAGATGGGAGCTGGATGATCAGGATGTAACAGCTCACAGATGGGAGCTGGACGATCAGGATGCAACAGCTCACAGATGGGAGCTGGATGATCAGCATGTAACAGCTTACAGATGGGAGCTGGACGATCAGGATGTAACAGCTTACAGATGGGAGCTGGATGATCAGGATGTTACAGCCCACAGATGGGAACTGAATGTTACAGCTTACAGATGGGAGCTGGACGATCAGGATGTAACAGCTTACAGATGGGAGCTGGACGATCAGGATGTTACAGCTCACAGATGGGAGCTGGACGATCAGGATGCAACAGCTCACAGATGGGAACTGAATGTTACAGCTTACAGATGGGAGCTGGATGTAACAGCTTACAGATGGGAGCTGGATGTAACAGCTTACAGATGGGAGCTGGATTGTTAGGATGTACCAGCTCACAGATCGGAGCTGGACGATCAGGATGTAACAGCTTACAGATGGGAGCTGGACGATCAGGATGTAACAGCTTACAGATCGGAGCTGGACGATCAGGATGTTACAGCTTACAGATGGGAGCTGGACGATCAGGATGTAACAGCTTACAGATCGGAGCTGGACGATCAGGATGTAACAGCTTACAGATGGGAGCTGGACGATCAGGATGTTACAGCTTACAGATCGGAGCTGAATGTAACAGCTCACAGATGGGAGCTGGACGATCAGGATGTTACAGCTTACAGATCGGAGCTGGACGTAACAGCTCACAGATGGGAGCTGGACGATCAGGATGTAACAGCTTAGAGATGGGAGCTGGATGTTACAGCTTACAGATGGGAGCTGGACGATCAGGATGTTACAGCTTACAGATGGGAGCTGGACGATCAGGGTGTTACAGCTTACAGATGGGAACTGGATGTAACAGCTTACAGATGGGAGCTGGATGATCAGGATGTTACAGCTAACAGATGGGAGCTGGATGATCAGGATGTAACAGCTCACAGATGGGAGCTGGATGTAACAGCTTACAGATTGAAGCTGGATGATCAGGCTGTTACAGCTAACAGATGGGAGCTGGATGATCAGGATGTAACAGCTCACCGATGGGAGCTGGATGTTACAGCTTACAGATGGGAGCTGGATGTAACAGCTTACAGATGGGAGCTGGATGTAACAGCTTACAGATGGGAGCTGGATGATCAGGATGTTACAGCTAACAGATGGTAGCTGGACGATCAGGATGTAACAGCTTACAGATCGGAGCTGGACGATCAGGATGTTACAGCTTACAGATGGGAGCTGGACGATCAGGATGTAACAGCTTACAGATCGGAGCTGGACGATCAGGATGTAACAGCTTACAGATGGGAGCTGGACGATCAGGATGTTACAGCTTACAGATCGGAGCTGAATGTAACAGCTCACAGATGGGAGCTGGACGATCAGGATGTTACAGCTTACAGATCGGAGCTGGACGTAACAGCTCACAGATGGGAGCTGGACGATCAGGATGTAACAGCTTAGAGATGGGAGCTGGATGTTACAGCTTACAGATGGGAGCTGGACGATCAGGATGTTACAGCTTACAGATGGGAGCTGGACGATCAGGGTGTTACAGCTTACAGATGGGAACTGGATGTAACAGCTTACAGATGGGAGCTGGATGATCAGGATGTTACAGCTAACAGATGGGAGCTGGATGATCAGGATGTAACAGCTCACAGATGGGAGCTGGATGTAACAGCTTACAGATTGAAGCTGGATGATCAGGCTGTTACAGCTAACAGATGGGAGCTGGATGATCAGGATGTAACAGCTCACCGATGGGAGCTGGATGTTACAGCTTACAGATGGGAGCTGGATGTAACAGCTTACAGATGGGAGCTGGATGTAACAGCTTACAGATGGGAGCTGGATGATCAGGATGTTACAGCTAACAGATGGGAGCTGGATGATCAGGATGTAACAGCTAACAGATGGTAGCTGGATGATCAGGATGTTACAGCTTACAGATGGGAGCTGGACAATCAGGATGTTACAGCTTACAGATGGGAGCTGGATGATCAGGATGTAACAGCTCACAGATGGGAGCTGGATGTTACAGCTTACAGATGGGAGCTGGATGTAACAGCTTACAGATGGGAGCTGGATGATCAGGATGTAACAGCTTACAGATGGGAGCTGGATGTAACGGCTCACAGATGGGAGCTGGATGACCAGGATGTAACAGCTAACAGATTGGAGCTGGATGTAACAGCTTACAGATGGGAGCTGGATGATCAGGATGTAACAGCTAACAGATTGGAGCTGGATGTAACGGCTCACAGATGGGAGCTGGATGTTACAGCTTACAGATGGGAGCTGGATGTAACAGCTTACAGATGAGAGCTGGATGATCAGGATGTAACAGCTAACAGATTGGAGCTGAATGTAACAGCTTACAGATGGGAGCTGGATGATCAGGATGTAATAGCTCACAGATGGGAGCTGGATGATCAGCATGTAACAGCTTACAGATGGGAGCTGGACGATCAGGATGTAACAGCTTACAGATGGGAGCTGGATGATCAGGATGTTACAGCTTACAGATGGGAGCTGGATGATCAGGATGTAACAGCTCACAGATGGGAGCTGGATGTAACAGCTTACAGATTGGAGCTGGATGTAACGGCTCACAGATGGGAGCTGGACGATCAGGATGTTACAGCTTACAGATGGGAGCTGGGTGTAACGGATCACAGATGGGAGCTGGATGTTACAGCTTACAGATTGGAGCTGGATGTAACAGCTTACAGATGGGAGCTGGATGATCAGGATGTAACAGCTAACAGATTGGAGCTGGATGTAACAGCTTACAGATGGGAGCTGGATTGTTAGGATGTACCAGCTCACAGATCGGAGCTGGACGATCAGGATGTAACAGCTTACAGATCGGAGCTGGACGATCAGGATGTAACAGCTTACAGATCGGAGCTGGACGATCAGGATGTTACAGCTTACAGATGGGAGCTGGACGATTAGGATGTAACAGCTTACAGATCGGAGCTGGACGATCAGGATGTAACAGCTTACAGATGGGAGCTGGACGATCAGGATGTTACAGCTTACAGATCGGAGCTGAATGTAACAGCTCACAGATGGGAGCTGGACGATCAGGATGTTACAGCTTACAGATCGGAGCTGGACGTAACAGCTCACAGATGGGAGCTGGACGATCAGGATGTAACAGCTTAGAGATGGGAGCTGGATGTTACAGCTTACAGATGGGAGCTGGACGATCAGGATGTTACAGCTTACAGATGGGAGCTGGACGATCAGGGTGTTACAGCTTACAGATGGGAACTGGATGTAACAGCTTACAGATGGGAGCTGGATGTAACAGCTTACAGATGGGAGCTGGATGATCAGGATGTTACAGCTAACAGATGGGAGCTGGATGATCAGGATGTAACAGCTCACAGATGGGAGCTGGATGTAACAGCTTACAGATTGAAGCTGGATGATCAGGCTGTTACAGCTAACAGATGGGAGCTGGATGATCAGGATGTAACAGCTCACCGATGGGAGCTGGATGTTACAGCTTACAGATGGGAGCTGGATGTAACAGCTTACAGATGGGAGCTGGATGTAACAGCTTACAGATGGGAGCTGGATGATCAGGATGTTACAGCTAACAGATGGGAGCTGGATGATCAGGATGTAACAGCTAACAGATGGTAGCTGGATGATCAGGATATAACAGCTTACAGATGGGAGCTGGATGATCAGGATGTTACAGCTAACAGATGGTAGCTGGATGATCAGGATGTAACAGCTAACAGATGGTAGCTGGATGATCAGGATGTTACAGCTTACAGATGGGAGCTGGACAATCAGAATGTTACAGCTTACAGATGGGAGCTGGATGATCAGGATGTAACAGCTCACAGATGGGAGCTGGATGTTACAGCTTACAGATGGGAGCTGGATGTAACAGCTTACAGGTGGGAGCTGGATGATCAGGATGTAACAGCTAACAGATTGGAGCTGGATGTAACAGCTTACAGATGGGAGCTGGATGATCAGGATGTAACAGCTAACAGATTGGAGCTGGATGTAACGGCTCACAGATGGGAGCTGGATGTTATAGCTTACAGATGGGAGCTGGATGTAACAGCTTACAGATGGGAGCTGGATGATCAGGATGTAACAGCTAACAGATTGGAGCTGGATGTAACAGCTTACAGATGGGAGCTGGATGATCAGGATGTAATAGCTCACAGATGGAAGCTGGATGATCAGCATGTAACAGCTTACAGATGGGAGCTGGATGATTAGGATGTAACAGCTTACAGATGGGAGCTGGACGATCAGGATGTAACAGCTTACAGGTGGGAGCTGGATGATCAGGATGTTACAGCTTACAGATGGGAGCTGGATGATCAGGATGTAACAGCTCACAGATGGGAGCTGGATGTAACAGCTAACAGATTGGAGCTGGATGTAACGGCTCACAGATGGGAGCTGGACGATCAGGATGTTACAGGTTACAGATGGGAGCTGGATGTAACGGATCACAGATGGGAGCTGGATGTTACAGCTTACAGATTGGAGCTGGATGTAACAGCTTACAGATGGGAGCTGGATGATCAGGATGTAACAGCTAACAGATTGGAGCTGGATGTTACAGCTTACAGATGGGAGCTGGATGATCAGGATGTAACAGCTCACAGATGGGAGCTGGATGATCAGGATGTAACAGCTTACAGATGGGAGCCGGATGATCAGGATGTAACAGCTTACAGATGGGAGCTGGATGATCAGGATGTTACAGCTTACAGATGGGAGCTGGATGATCAGGATGTTACAGCTTACAGATGGGAGCTGGATGATCAGGATGTAACAGCTCACAGATGGGAGCTGGATGTAACAGCTAACAGATTGGAGCTGGATGTAACGGCTCACAGATGGGAGCTGGACGATCAGGATGTTACAGCTTACAGATGGGAGCTGGATGTAACAGCTCACAGATGGGAGCTGAATGATTAGGATCTTCACTGTTTACATTCGCCTGGATAAATTCGTGGAAAGCAGACCACACACAACATAATTGTTTTTTAGATATGTTTCGAATACTTGTAGTCCTCTGTTGAAGTTTCTTAATAAAACTCTGTCTATGACTGCAGGTCGTGTTTTGCGGCCTGATTTGTGTTTCGTGTTTTAAATTCAATGGATGTTTGTTTGATATCGAGGTAGACGTCAAAGCCAATAATTTGTCATTCATATGGAGTCGGTATTTGTTTTAAAACACGAGGAGCTCATATTTAAGCTACTACCTTAGATTACCATTAAACATGAACGCTAAGTCTGCGAACAAACCAACGAGTTCTATGTTCAAAACTTACATTATCATAGTACTGTAGATCTACTTTAATTCAGGGAATTTTGTTGGTTATTTGTAAGATGAAATCTGTGCTCTAAATGTTGTCAGGGTTTAAAAGCAACCAGCAGATATTTTAAAGATGATCCACGGATTAATGCAAATTTAAGACTATACAACTGCAAACAGATGTGTTTAAACTGAAATTTCTATTTACTCAATCCTTGTTAACAAACGGACATTGCTTGTGTAAGGTGCATTATTTTACAATCTCACAATCTTCCAAAAGTAAATCAGTAACATGAAGACAAAACATAGCGAAACAAAGCTTACAACTCCGATACGGCATAAGTGAGATTAAATACATCAAATCTCAATACAAGCAACCGGCTAATATATAAGTGCAAGGTCACAGTGTGTCCTTATATTGTTCCACAGACGACTTTGTAAACAGACGACATTGTCAAGTGCACCCAACGGCTGAGGGTGAACGAAAAGTGTTGGCTCAGATTGAGGACACGTCTCATCTCTCACCGGCAGCCATAACTGAACTTGTCGAGTCACACCAAGAACGACATTTTGAAGTCGTCTCTAAAGGGGACTCTTTCCGCTATCTTGGCGAGCTCTAAATCATGACCACAATTATGGTGAAATTATATACTTCAGTCACAGCAAATACATTTTCAATCATACGCATATTTTTAGTAACTTTTATCTAGGTTTAACATCTCTGATATTGGTTTTCACTTTAATACTCATTTACTCTATGTATCTCTTTAAATGTTTCACTTCAATGCACATCTCACATCTATGTTTACTTCTGTATATTTTACTCCAATGCATATGTCACTATTTCGTATATCTATGTATATTTCACTCCAATGCATATGTCACTATTTCGTATATCTATGTATATTTCACTTCAGTTTATATTACACAACCATATGTAAATTTTACAATTATGCGAATATGACTTCTTCATGTATTTTAATCTGTACTGTATTTCACTCTGTAGTGTATTTCACTCCGTAGAATATATCAATCTGTAGTGTATTTCACTCTGTAATATATTTCACTCTGTAATATATTTCACTCTGTAATGTATTTCACTCTGTAATATATTTCACTCTGTAGTATATTTCACCCTGTACTATATTTCACTCTGTAAAATATTTCACTCTGTAGTGTATTTCACTCTGTAATATATTTTATTCTGTAGTATTTTTCACTCTGTAGTGTACATTGTATTTCACTCTGTAGTATATTTCACTTTGTACTGTATTTGGCTCTGTACTATATTTCACTCAGAGTATTTTACTCTGTAGTATATTTCACTCTGTAATATATTTCACTCTGTTGTATATTTCACTCTGCAGTAAATTTTACTGTGTATTGTATTTCAGTCGGTAGTATATTTCACTCTGCATTTTATGTATATTTCATTTACATTGTCTTTTTACTCACTACGATGTGAATTTCTTTACGACAAGCGAGTAGTTTTCCCTGACAATGGCAAATATTATCTTACTAAAACAATAACTACTGATACTTATATTTTGTAAAACACTTCATTCTTGACATAAGCGTAGAAATTTATTTGGTTTAATGTCTCATTGCTCTTTTCTCTATATTTGATCTTATTTATAAATGTGTGTGGAGGGGTGGTGGTAGGGGGTCTGGACAATCCGTGAATTTCCCAGTGAATTATACAAGGCACATTGTCCGTCTTGGAAAATTCATGGGGGTCTATGTCTACCTATGTCAAAATGACCGGAATGGAATTCGTCTGGAGGAATTTAGTCCTGCAGCCTTATAAATGTAATACCTTTGAACTAGTACTGGAATTGCCCATGCATGGCCCGTCTTTATTTTCTTAACCGGTATCCTCTATTAAAAATGATTGATGTCGCAGATGCTAGAGCGACACTCCAATGTGAGGGACGTCGCTTGATTCAAACACATGGACAATCACAAGTTTCAGAACGAAACCGTGTTAATCGTCGCTTTCTAATGCTAAACGTCTTCCTATTGCTTCAAGACTGGCGTGCCGAGCGGCTGGAGTCGTGGACTTATAATTATAACTCATAAAAACACGTCCAGTTAGTTCTAGTTCCCAGATGGTTCTAGTTCGAGGGTAGGTTCTATTTCCCAGCTGGTTAACATTGGTCTATAGAGGTTCTTTCAACAAATATAGGGTGGCGTCTCTAATTTATACACATATATAAAACATAACCAAGACCGGTGTCATTGCGTGAGGTACCTTGACATGTGTTCACGGCATCATTAAAGACAGTTCTATACCTGCTTCGTGTGAACAGTGTACTTTCACAAAAAGTAAAACTTATTCGCCTTACCTGCTGTTAAATGTTAGATATACCGGCTTTAAATAAACAAATAAACTTTGACATAAAAAAGAGAGTCTGCCACAAGGTACTGTGGTCGCTATACCAGCGTCAGTTTTAAACGTTTTACTGAGGGACAAAAACAACAACACATAATACACGTGTAGGTTCCAAAAGCGTCACGAACAAACACTACGCAAAACATCTGTGGACGATAATTTATGAGTTATGACATACGGAGATTTGTCACATATTTAAGACAGCAATGCGAAAATATGTCTTTACCAGAAACATCTATTTAGAGAGAGATATAGAGGTCAAGTTTAAGCTATTTGTCTTGGCTGCTTACTATACGTAGAATAAATTCCACAGACTAGCGTTAAGCTTTGAAAAAAAACTTTTGTTTTGCAGCACAAACATTCTCGATATGCCAGTATGCCGCATTGTTTCTGCGAATAAAAGTGTGCTTGCAAAACTATAGTGACATAATTAATACCTTATTTTCAGAATAGCCCAAAATAAAAGATGCATACATGTATTTTCACGTTTGACAATGTGTTCTGTTTCACAACAAATGTATATATCAATGCCCTAATAAAGTTAAATTTGTCGTTGTTTTAAATTAGAAAGTTTCGTCAAAAAGGATTGGATACATAAAAATAAACAACCAATAACAGCAACATTAACAATCACAACACAACTATTTCAATATCTACCATGGATTTTAGGTTTGCAGTTCACCGGGTCATTGATAAGAGGATTGGATTTTCAAAATTTCCAGGTTTCGATCCGGAAGTCTGACCAAATTTCTGCTTTCAAACAATCTACCAATCGAAATCACGAGCTCTCCAAAACAAACTGCGTCTGAGTACCTAATGTCAATGAAAGTTTATGAATGACGCTCGCCCTTGGTAGTTTAAGGTAGGTCGTGTAGATAACAAACTCAACAATTTAAATGGGATGGGTAGCGTATTCTCTGAACGACACCGTTACGGCTGTACCTGGTAACTCAGTGGTAGGTTGTCAACAGGTAGATCTAAAGGGGACCACTTGAACATGAATGTACAACGAGTCTGCGCAGGTATACAAAAAGTAGTCCCCAAAATCCGGCAAGGTGAGTACCAAGCTCGGCTACCTGGTTTAGCCCAATATCCGGACAAGTACGAAGATGTTGGAGATGAGTTTTAGCTTATTATCATAATCGCTGAAGGGAGACACGTTCTATATTAAATTACGCATTTGTGATCACGATTTAACTTAAGTCATATGTAATTTATCTGGAACAATTTCAGGGTCAACTAGAAGGACGAAGGACGGTGGCATTTTGAAATGTTAATACATGTAGTACCTTGATTCCTGTTGGGTACATAAAATTAGGTTGAGATTTCATAAAACGGGAAAGTGCGAGGTTTTAAACGACTCCTTAGGCTGGAGAAATAAATCAGTCATGCTTGTCTATCCCGCTAATTGATGTTAGAAAAAAAAACTCAACAAACACGAAAGTACATTTTGAATGAAACAAAGTTAAACATATAAAATTCCACATGACACGATCCATCTTACAAATTGATCTCACTGTCTGCTTAATTTGATTTATGAAACACTTTAATTTCAACACTCTGATATTGCCCTCCCGCCTCCCGCTACCCGCCATAAGAACTTTTTGAGGAAGTTGTGATTAAAAGCCACGCGCCTATGTAAACGTGTTTCTGTGACATTTGGTAATAACCTAAGATAAATACACCTTCATCCAATTAAACAAAGTGAGTTTAGCCATTAATTTTACACACACAATGGAATAAAACCTCATCCTCTATCGCTCCCCTACATCTAACGGGCTTAAGTCTAGATTTCAATGTTCCTTACAATTGCACCATTCCTGATCTCTATTGGCCATTGTCTTTGTTTATGTTTCTTTCCTTTAACTGTCTTCCGTCTGACTGAGAATGAAATGGGATTTTTTTCTTTCACTTAAGTCTTTAGGAACAGTTCAACGTTTGTGCAATTTCATTAAAGACGGCTAAAACTTTCCTGGAATGGCTTTGTTTCATTGCTTCAAATACAGTGATGTTACTCTAGTCTGTTATATAAAAAAAACTATATAAACGCTTTCCTGTTATTTCTTCAGCCTTGTTCGGTTAAAACACACACACACGCCATGTAATTAACATGCTGACATTGTAATATGAACATTGCATTTGTTTACCCAGGGCTGACTGGCATTTTGGGGTAGAAAAAACACAATAAAGCATAATCACGGGGTTTTCAATACGTATGAAACATAAACATAAACAAATTGTTTCATTGCGAAAATACTTATTATCCAATAGACTACTTTTCAAAAGAAAGCGTTTATGACTTACTTTCATTTAAAATTGCAATCATTTGTTATAAATACCCCTTACACATCTCACATTCTTGCACGCCAAAGTACAAGCTTTACTGATAGATAACAAAGCTTATAATGACAGAAATGTTTATAGAATATGACAGTACTTGGTTGTAACACCCCGGTCACATCTTTGTGATGTTTCCTGATCTCTTTAAAGCACAATTAGCACCCACACTGCTGATTGCATATGACACTTCAGTCTCTATCTATGGGTGGTCACCGTTCTACGCTCCTTAATATTGACCTCTCAATGATAACTTGATTAGGTAGGTCACACAGTGACAGTAACCTTCTAACAACCACTGGTAATGTCTCTCGTCCGCCGGAAATAACCTCGTCTATTAGCACTGCCAGAATCGTAATCATCACGAACACAAATGTAACAGGCCAGAACTAAAACTTAAAACTAAGTTAAAATGTTATATATAGAGATAAACAAAAAATGTCATCCTAACAATACTAAAACACGTGTGCAAGATATGTGTATGAGATTTCTTATAAAGATTATAAAATTGCGTATGTCACCATTATGATTACCAGTCAATAACGTCAGACTGATATCCGGTATGTCACAGACATGTAAACACGCGTTTAATCACACAGAAATCAAAAATTGTTTGTAACTGTAAGTGCAAAATATTAGCATGAATTAGCATAAACTACACACATCAGAATCACTGTTGACACAAAACTGTAGATATTTATTGGGTTTATCATCCCACCTGGGGTATTTCAGTTATCTTGAGACGGTGTTCACTTGAAGCAGATATAGTGCTGCCTTCACTGTGTATAGCATACCGTGAACACCTGGCATGATACCACACCCAGTCACATTATCCTGACACCGGGCCAACCAGTTGGTGGGCGTTAACAATAAAAACATGTAATTTTTATTTAGTTTTTGTTATTGTAAAGTCACTTATAATTGAATTTATGTTTCACGTCAGGTGAACAAATCTTCTTTATAGTGGGGTTACTCCAGTCCATATCTCGTATGTTAATGTTTTGCAGTGCAGGGCAGGTCAGGGGTTCTTATTTTTGTCTTATCCTCTTACAAACCGACACATAATACAAGCGATACAAAATTGCCAACATTTATAAATCTGGGATCTACTATGACCAAAGTGGCGCTGGGGAGACAGCTTTAGGCGACATTAAGTTAAAACTGTGAACGTTAAATGAATCACACGGGTTAAAGAAGGCAGTTAACACGCTTAACATGTGTTACTCTATAATTTACATACCACGCAGATCATACTTGTATAATTTACATACCACGCAGATCATACTTGTATAATTTACATACCACGCAGATCAAATTTGTATAATTTACATACCACGCAGATCATACTTGTATAATTTACATACCACGCAGATCATATTTGTATAATTTACATACCACGCAGATCAAATTTGTATAATTTACATACCACGCAGATCATATTTGTATTGTAACAACATATCGCTCGAGACATACACCAAAATACACAGTTCCTTTGTTCTTGTGGTCCCCAGTTACACCTCTAAAGTTAATAAAATGTCTCTTTCTGTTTGGTTTTAACTGCTACGTGGAACACTGGCGTGTCCTTTGATCACATTTACTCATTGTTACTATACCAACACAACTTATCAAACTTTCATTTTTGCTGTTTGGCTAAATCACTTGTGTTGGAAAACATCCATAATTTACTCTTGCTTCCTCAAAAGTTACTAAACGTACATCTTTCTGTTGTTTAGTTAAATCATCTATATTGGGCACTTCCTTCACTGATGTACCGTTTGACCCCCCCCCCCCCCCCCCCCCCCTTTTACTTACTGTCACCACACATATGCAACTGTGAATTCAGATGTAACATTGCTTAATTTCAATCTGGTTTTGAACGGTAAGCTATAACTCTAACAATCTTTAACAGAAACCAGGCATTGTTTTGATAAACATAAAGCCACACCAAGCAATTCGTACAACAATGGCACTAAATTGACAATCTCTCTCTGAAACACAAAATTTCCTGTTTTGTTAGATCAAAAATGTTTCACATTGAAGCCTCACATATATGCCATACATGTTGGACATTTAAAACATTTAGTTTTCTGTTACACTACAGACATGGGACAATAAGGGAAGAATCGTGTTCACTTTGTTGAAACCCGTAATAAATACATATCGAAATCAAAAACACAAATACATGTTTGTATTTTATTTTTTAACAAAACAGAAAATGGGACTAGGCATTTATATTGCTTGTTCCTTTTGTTGGAATCAATCTTAAATACACGTCAGTTTTGAAACAATACTATTACTACAATATTGTTATTTCTTCATTTCAGATTCCAGATTCCAGGGACAAACATGATATGGAACTGGCTGTTCTAATTTGCTGTGTAAAACGAGTTTGACAGTTGCACTCTTCATTCCAACTGTCACGTGAGTAAACTGCATTAAGGTTGCCAAAGCAAACGAGGGTTCGCGTTAGTATGTCACAGAACATAAACTATGACCTTGTGAACTAAAGAAAAAAACCCTCATCCGTCTACAGCCTCGTTTGCATATTCAATGCAGTGCTGAGGCACATATACGAGTGCACTGTTTTCTTACATGCTGATCGTACCACATGCAACAAAATGTGTTACTATAAGAATATCGACATCAAAGGGACATCATTAGGTTTTGAATGACGAAAGCCATACATGATACTGTAACATGTTTGACGAAGTTTCAAATACCAAGGCTAAGATATCCTGTAATCAGTGCTGTTTCTGTAAGAAAAGGGGACCACATGGTGTAATGCCAGTCAGTGTAAAATGAATGCGGAGACATATTCTCCTTTTCACAGCTATTCTCGCAATGCATCAATTCGTAACGACATTATGATAGGCTTTGGTTCAAACAGTGTAATAATATATTTTATCTAAGTTTTGAATCTGTTTTCTACGGTATAGGGCGTGAAGCTTTCTAGCTAAAAGAGTATATGAATGTACGTGGAGTACCTGTCGGTATTGCAATGAGTTTATATTCACAGTTATTACAGATACACATCCGTCTCCAAACGATCCATCATACATTACCGTGGCTGTCAGTTTGGAACAAGTTTGTGATGAAGTACTTTGACCTTGACCGGAGCGTGTCTGAATACTGGGCTACAAATACCGTATGCGTGCGTGTGCTGGTATAGCGCGAGATGCGGCAGACACAATTTGGAAAAGTTGCTCCACCGCTCAGCATGCATAGTTGTAATATCCTGACTATTTTCTGTCATCTCATGGCAATTCTCCGACAGACACAGCTCCCGAAAGTTCTTCTGGTTATGTTTGCATTATTCATGAGCAGTTATTTCTTAATTACACTTTCTTTATGTAGTTTAGGCAGACTGTTGTTCGAGCCAGAGTTAGTTAGTAAGTAACCTTGAAGTCTTGACAGCATTTATCTTAAAATGTTCTTGTAATTGAAGGCAAAAATTAAAAGTCACGGTTTCTAAATAGTTTCAGATAAACGATAGCAGTGCAATTAAGATTTTGAAGAAGAAAAACAAAAAGAATAACAAAACACATTCTAACACCTATTTGAACAATGTAAACACCTATCTAAACAATGTAAAAGTACATTTTCAATCGCAATTGAGAATGACAGACTGTAACTTAATTATATTTTTTTCTGAAAACGCTCAGAGTGACAGCGTTTTTAGAAAAAAAAATAAATATCGTTCCCTTTGGAATAATTTCATTGTGTAACTTAATTGACTTGTAAATAAATGGTAAGGGGTTTTTCGATGTGCATTAATGCCAACTGTGTTAATTGTCTTTTGCATTCGCCTTGATGAGTGCCCTTTAAACATCTGTGGCACGGAATCAGAATACCTAGACCAAAGATCACACATAAGAACACAGCCTTACCAAGCCCTTCGAGCTCAACGATTCTTATTTTTAAATTCATTTATATCATGATTATTACTAAAAATAAAGGTAAATCTAGGAGATAAATTGCATGAACACAGTTGCTTACCATCGTTTATGAGATTATAATTACCTTCAATAAAAGCCAAATGAATGGCATACTTAATGCAAGCAATTGACAGCTCCAGAATGATCTGAGGTCAACAAAACTGTACATCAAACCTACAGCGTATTGTGACACCGTTTCCAAGAACATTTTACCTTACTTAATAAATTCGTTTAGTGCGCAGATTCAACGCTGGAATGACAGCCTATCATATGGGATGCATGTCACGTGCCTGTTAGGCTAATAAGATATATCACATTTAATTAATATGACCTTCCAATTGTCTGACATAATCGCGTGGATCTCTATGTCTTAATTTTGGTTCATTTTAAAAAGTACAATTTATATTAATTATTTTTACATCTTATCTTATTTAACAATATGTGCTTATAGAAATAATAAAGCCTAAAAATAAAAATATAAACAATCTTTATAAGATTCTTTTGCCAATTGTGTTATTTCATGTTCATCCCCAGCTAATAGGATTGTTTATGCTTGTATACTGATATTTGTAAATGAGATCTTACGACCTTGAACTTGAATGAATCGCTTCGAAGTTCAAAATGTTATTTGTCTACTTTAGTTCATAAACTCGAAGTTCCTTGTTGGATCGATTTTAATTGATTCAACAACGACAGAAATAAATCAATAATATATTCGATGTATTCGTGCGCGCTTATCGTGATTAAGAACTGTTCAACTACTTTTAACATCTCACAGATAGTTTCAGTCAAGGACGCTGCGACCTTGAGTCTGGGTCTCCATTGCCAGTGCTGCCCATCTATAGCACCACATGTCACACAAATAATTAGTATGTCAGTTTGTTGGATCATTACATACCCCTCATTTTTGGACATTACCAGTTCAGAACAGATAATTTCCTAAGACTACTTGAGTACCTGGCTAACGTTCGTAGAGTCTCTAACTGTACTTCCTCTGGCCCCTTGGCCTTTCTCCACGTGGGTTCGAGTCCCGATCCGGAGTAGGCCGAATTACTGCGTGAGGTCTTCCAGCTGACATGCGCTCTGGAAACTGTTTTACCGTGACATTGGTTTTGTCCGCTGAAATAGAAGGGATTCGCCTTAATTACTATAATCGTTTATATTCAAATACATTTAAATACAATAACTAAAAAGACAAATAGTGATCACTAATGCTATGCACACTGTTTTAATTAATGCATTTGAAATAGTTTATCATGAATGTTATATTTTCCTATTGCTTTTTAAAAGATAAAATAAGACAAATAAAAGTGCATTTGATATATAGGTTCCTTGAAATAGAAAGAAAACCAAAACCACAAATAATTAAAAAAACAGTTAATGTACATGTTTGTATATAAAATATTCTAATCATGTCAGTTTGCTGTATTTGTCATTCATAAACGATCAATGAGTATTTGTTCCCTTGTGAAGGAGAAGACGTCAGTTAGAGTTGTCTGTTGTCGAATCAATTATCGAAATTCAAGATAAGCTTAAAATGTCGAGGCCCCTGGACAATACATGTTCTTATGTTTGGTTCAAGTAATAAGCATATTTAATAGTTGTATCGCATTCTCGGGATTACAATATCATATTATACTGTAATTGATTAATTAATAAAATGGATTCTGTTCAAGGCGTTAATTGACCGGCACATAAAACGTGATGGTTTTGATTATTTCTGGTCACACCTTGTTACATGTGTTTGAATTCGACGAGACATGTTACAGAAGGCGGTGTTGAATGAGTGTTTCGTTACAATGACGAATTTAAAATAAAGATCTGGTACGTGCACGTCTCATTTAATATTTATATCATAATATGTTTGTTTTGTTTTTGTTTTTGAAATACAAATGCAGCAAACATTTATAATCATTATAACAACGTCCAGCTTTTTGGTGGAGGAAGACCCCAGACAAATGTCTGAGTCGAACCACCGGCGCACCGCAGGTCAGCTGGAAGACCTTCTCATATAAAGTCCTTCTCCCCGAACGGGACTCGAACCCATGCGATGAGAGGCTAAACAGTCAGAGGCGTTAGAGATACTATGCGAACGCGGCTGCAGAAATCATATTAAGGAGAGCGAGGGGTCATTGACCACACATGGTTTAAAAGGGACAGATACGCTCATAAATATATTTTATTTCAATTTGTTTTATCTACTCCGTTCCAGATACTCGTGCCGCTTGTTCCAACCGGCCACAACATTTCTTGCTCCAGCCGGTCAGATAGCATATAGGTAACAGTGACCTTGACCTTTCTCTGGTAAGGTTGTCACAAACACAACATACGATTACCATTGATCCAGTAGTGTTTACAAACCATCAACAACGGTCTGCCCGTCTTCTCAGACACTCGCTACTTACTCGTATTAACATATTAAAGAGTTTCTTTCTATAACTTGATAACAAAAACAGAAGACACCAGTGTGGTTCTTTTTCATGCAAACTGACACAAGGCGATTTTAATCTTTGGAATACGTAGCTATCGTTATGTTTGTTTGTTCGTTCCTTTTGTCTGGAAATGGTGTTTACTTAGACAGATATATTCTTAGAACATAAAATATAATTTCTTGGCATTTTTAATAAATGATCAGCATCGTGAAAATAGCATTAACTGTTTAAATGTGGTTTGACTATTTTGAATATTGAGTATGTGTGACTATTCAAAGAAATTATGATTCTACCTATTCTTCAGTCAGTTCGATTTGTGTCATTAAATTTATAATTCAATTTCAAATTTAAACAAAAAAGTTTCAACTATCGGATTCGAATATCCTAAATACGTTGCTGAATTCTGATATACATGTGTTTAATGTCTTCAAATGTAGATTTATGTTGTATCAGATACACTAGTAAAAGAAGTTTAAAACACGTCCTTTATTTAGTAAATAAAAGAAAGAACACGTGCAAAACGTGAATAAGTCTATTATCTAGTTTTGACAAGTACACGCTGTCATCAGAGTAATGATGATACTGTTACAAGTACAAGTATCTTAGTGACCTAAATGTTCGGAGCTTGTTCACGATGATGCAGGGAAATACAAGGAAAGAAATAAAGGACACTTATAATACAATATTACAAAACCATGGTGGTTTAATTTTTTTCCATATATATTCTTTCTTCTAATTGGCATATTTGAGGACAAACGTAGGTACAGAAAGAGCATTGGACTAAACCCAACACGAAGGATGTATACAGTGTCTGTGAATATGTACCTTTGCAAAACAGTCGTTTGTCCAAGTTACTTTAATCCAGAATGACCTACAGATACTACAAGTCGCCGATACTAGATCTGGTAGTAGTGCTTTAGGTACATCTAGTTTCAAGGACGAATTTTTTTTTAAATGTGTTCTCATTCAAGGTCACTCTTTATGCCGACGGTTACAGACGGTAGTGTAATGGCCACCCGAAAGATAAAAACAGACATTTTCAATACCATTACTAGTGTAGTGTGAAGTATTTGCTAGTGTTTGGTCGCCCAACTACGACAAGTTTCTGTTAACAGTGCACAGAAAATAAAGCGAATAGGCACTAATTTAAACAATGTAAACTGCAACATATGTATCTATGTATCTAGTTGTAAACACACTAATCGTTTTTAATGGATGCAACAGGATATGGTTTAATGTATTCCGTCTTAATACTTTCCGGCGTAAAATCGAAACCGTTACGTCATATTTGCCATAAACTGTGTTTTATACGAAACACAGATGTGTTTATTTGTCTTGGTCTTTGTCCCTTTTATTTTCAGCAAACTTAGCAAATATTATTTCACTGGAAACATAACAATACAATGAAAGTTTATTAGCCATTTCTCTTAGGGGTCAGAAAAGTGGAATTACATCTATTACAATGAAGTAAGAGAGTTTCAGCGGTGCAATCAATATAGTTGTGGACTACCATGCACAATGTGCCGGGTTCGATTTCCACACAAAAAACAAGCATTGATATTTTCTTTCTATGTTTCTTTTTTCTTCATTGGCTCCTATGCTTGCTATCATTATTTTAAACCACGCGCTATTATACATTTATATTTGGTCTTTCCGAAGGTATGGTTTTACATACAATAAGGTCAGTCGGCCAAACGGTATGGTTTTCTTTTAATCTTGAATACACCTTTGAAGACAAAAGAAAAGGTCATTAACTCCGAACTAATGTTATCCACGTGATTCCAGCATCCGCCTGTTCAAAAAACGTTATACAGACCTTCGTTCAATTATACATAAATACAAGTTTGTTGCATTGTTTGCATATACAATTAAAATCGACCAAGCGACAATCCGCAGATGTTATGACGTCTAACGACCATGTCCCACGTGTTAACATCCGACCATAAACGACTTTTTTCTATTATTTATTCAACAAACATTTGCATTGAAGCCGAATACAAAATCAGCGTTGTTGTTCAATTATTGAAAAAAGAAAAAAGAATAAGAAAGGCAGAATTTTACTGATGAATAATTGTAAACGATCATAAAGCTTCACGGAATATCAATGAAGCGGCTGAACAATCTTTTACTTATGAATACATTGACTTGATAAACGATGATATTCAAGCTATTAAGTGGGGTAATTCCATGCAAACTGGGTATAATGATAAACATTAGGACAAAAACAAATCAGTTCACGTTAGATTTTAAATAAGCAAAGCCGAATTATTTAATTTGTGACTTTAAGAGAGTTCATTTCTATTTTCTCCATCTGTAAGCTTAAATGCTTCTCTACTTTGTTTGTTAGTTCAGTTTCAAAATATTGAAGAATTTATCGTGTTCCAACATCAATCCTAACCTTACTTTGATCCAAAGTCAATCATGCAAATAAAATTGAATAAGATCTATTCAAATTCACATATTTGTAGAATAAATGAAATCACATTATATTTAATTTTACTAAATCTTTATTGGTACCACAGATTATAAAAAATAAAAAAATAAAAGTAGAAGCGGAATTCAATCTTGGGTGATAAGTGGCTAATAAAAACCACCATAGAGACATTACCGCACTGAAAACATTTGTTTTTGCGAAATTGAGTTTTCATATCATAATGTGTCTCGGGCTTTGTACATACATATTTTGTTTATTTGGCATTAATTTACATTGTTGTTAACTAACCTACAATATTTCGAGCGAAGCCTCTAGATGTGAAATAATGTTGTCGTATGCGTCGAGATTTTAACGTCGTGACGCTGGAATTTGGACGTTTAATGCAAACGTAACTACCTCGTTGACGATATGACTTTTAAAATTTATTACACATGCCAGGGAAGGTGTTTGGGATACGAACATAGGTTCGTCAACAAAACAACATCCATTAAACTGTCCAAATGTCGATAACAATTTACCCTGTGAAACTATGACACATTCGCTTAATAAAAGTATGAACTTGAGTCACCTTGTTTATTCTCATGTGATTGAGACATAGAATTTCTTATGTATCACTTGGTAGTTGGTACTGTCGCATTTGTTATTTTTGTCTCAGATTAAAGTTGAAATCCATGTCATAAATTAGGTTGTCTGCTATCGCGTCCATTCTTCGGAACCCGCCTGAACTTACCGGTTTTGTGATGGGGGGATGGGGGTGGGAGGACGCACGAGAGAATGACCTTAGGTTCGAACGTGTTGAAGAATTGATGAAGGCGTCTACTTAAGTATATGCAAATTATGTTTGCACTTATCAAATAGTTACAACAGAAATCCAGTTTAAGCCACAAAGCGCTGTGACGTAGGTTGTGGTATAGCAAGGTAAATAATAATGCTCGATAACAAACAACAAACATGTTTTCCCAAATTTAGATAAAACAATGACTTTGGTCAACAGCTACCCAATATAATTCGAATCGTTGACAAATGCATTCATTTGGCCAGCTGCGAAAACGATGTCATTTATTAGAAGGAAAATAAAAATCTCATATTTATCAAAACACAATACGCCGCAATTACGATAAGGCAACGATAATAAATATAATCTCATATTTTATCAAATAAAATGAAAAAAATGGGTGCCATGTTTTAATTACAACGACATAATTGTGAAGCTATGTATATGGTAATTGTACGACAATAATATTTTGCACGCATTTCAAAGGTCGGATTTATCTCACGTCTAGTTCACTTGTATGTCAGTCGTAATGTCCTGACATACCTATATACCTCGGCTAGGCCTTATAATGATGCACTTAATATGTTTATAACACGAACTGAAATATAATATTTTGGCTAACAGCTTTTTTCAAATGTAATTAGATATTTCCAGAGCCAAAGAACAAGACATTAAGACCTAGATCAGTCGGCTCCTGTTGTGAACTAGCGAATCTCTGGTTAGTTTATGCATCAGTCTGATCAACACGTGCTTAGAAGTTTTAGAGTTAATATGCTGGTTAAATTGTTGACAATTTATCAAACAAAATGGCTTATTACTTCAATCTTACCGGATGTAACTTCTCACTTGACTAAGTGACCAAAAGAGCGAAACAGATAACTGGTTTACAAAGTAGATGGAGTTTAGATAAAATCGTACAACGATCACTGTGTGATCTTAAACCATGACATTGATGATGTACAAATTCAACGCCATGAAATACAGTCATTATACTAGGTGATGATACTATATTTTGATGGTCTGATAACCATAAGCAATTACAGACAAGACGCTAGATTTAATGGTCCCATATAAATTCCGCTTGTATGTTTAGCAAAATTTAAGCATTGACTAACGATAGTTTTTGAAGTTCTATGCAAAGGCGACTAATATGACTTCAACTGAATTGCTATAAAGATTTACTTGTAGTTCAAAAGAGCAAAATGGCCGGAACGTCAAACAAAGGTGTTCATCGAGAAGGGTGTAGTGATTGTGTTTGAGTTGTCAATACATTCCACTGGGCATTCTGGCGACGTCCAGCTAGTGCTAGTGGTGTAGACCCCATATTGTATGGGTAGAACTTCCGGCGCATAGCAGGTTTGCAGGTCGCCGCGACCAGGAATTGAACACCAGCTGTGAGAAGAGTTCAAATGACTGCCCAAACACTTCTAATATGTTAAAGTTTAGGATTGAAAGCTGCATTAGCTCCTGGTCCAGCTGGAGAGAACAGTCTGTTCCAATCCCACGCCGCGTCAGGCTCACCTACATGTATGTTAGACTAAAGTCATAGGACTCGACTAGCTAGTCTAATTGCTAAATGTTGAGGACAATAACAGTAACATGACTTGTAAACGTGCTGCCATGACAGTATGATAAGCCGAGGTATCGTGCCATGGCATGCTATCACAGCAAAGGCAATATCTGCTTTGAATGAACACGTACTCCGAATGTGTTGAAACATGTTTGTGTCAAGAAATGGAATGTAAACCAAACAAAGACATGAAACATACTTCCTAAGGGTTTATTACGCAGATGCCATTTAACGTGATTTAACAACGTGCTTGGCTAATTATAAATTGCGTGCTATACTTACAATTTAATGAACAAACACGGTACTTTTATTTCAAGTAAGAGTCACGTTTTGCTTTATAAATAATTATGATTATTAATTATAATTTAGTATTCAGGGAATCACCGCCAGGAAGCAGTTAAAACAGGTTAATATCGGTGTGTAGCAAGGTTACATAATACAGTCATCGAAATAAAGGTCATTTGGAAATAACGTATTTATTTTTCAGTTAAAATAGTATTATATTTTTATTATTTAATAAATGATCAAGGCAAGGTTATCCAATTTACCCTTATCTAGTTCCATGTTTTATTTCACCAGAGTAGAGATTTTATTACAAAATGGAAGTTCACATAGTTCCATTCACGATCTATCTGAAGTAAGGATGGTTTTAATGCAGGAAACCTGAGAGGAAAAATGAATTGACATAATTAAAATGTTGAAAATTAAGTTTACATACAACTTGTATCTATACGTTTCCATTACATAATTACTTAAATATAAATGTAAATACGTATGTAGTTCTTTAGAATGATATACAATGTTCACTTTATTTTAAAGATAAAAGTCTTGTTATTTCTGGGTCATCAGACTTATATAATATTACGTTCAAATTAGGTCATTATATTATGGTCTAATCCAGTTTAGTCCAGCAAACACGTGTTTAAAGGTTGATGCCAGACTGAAACTACACATCTTTAACAAACAGATGCCAAACACACCTTAGACCGTATCACTTACTTGCCCTAAACATCAACAGAAAATAATATATAATCTAACATAATCATATAGCAAAAACGTTCGAATAAAAAATAATAGTAGTATTGCTCCCGTGTACTTGTTAACGATAGCACTTTTCCAGTTAAAGCGTTCGGTTTTGTATTCCATGTCCCTTTATACTTTTATTCTATTATTTCTTACTGTTTTGTCGTTTTTGTTTTGTTTGTATGGCAACAAACTGATTGTTTACGCCATTTAACTGTGGATTTGAACATTACAAGTCGTTTCAAGACTTTTCAGCTCGATGTCACGAATAATCCCACAAGGTTTGATATACTGCCAGGTGTTCATGACATGATACCCTATATAAGGCAGAACTATGTCTGCTTTAAAGGAATACATCGTCAGATAACTGAAAGATTTCTAGGTAGGTCCAGGCAAAATACATATTGCATAAGTAAAGAAAGAAATACTTACTTATACGAATTTTGTTTGAAAAGTATGGGCTGTTTGGGTTTACTGGTCCGTTTGTGTGATTTTTAATTACATAGATATTGCCAGAAAGTCTGTCAATTGTGCACTCAAACATGAAACAAACTAAAGCGTAAAGCTATTTATTACCCAATAAAAAGTGACCCAGAAAAGCAACATCAAAGTGTTTCGGGTTGTCTCAAACGACACATCTGTTTTCATTGCAGACAGAAACACAGATGTAGGTAGAGTTTAATATTTCTGAAGTTTACAAAAGTGACACACAAAAAAATGAAAATATAACATAGCTCAACAAGGTAAGAATATTTGCATATTAATGTTAGTCAGAACACACCTCGTTATTTCAACGCACTTTTTATGTTGTTTGAATCGTTAGTTTCATATAGGATATGATAAAACATAGAGATTATTCCCCCAAACAACTTTGTACTTTGTTTTACGTCTAACAATATAAAAATCATTCGGAAGCTCTACTCGTACATCATAGGTCATTGTAGAAGATGTATGTAATAAAAAACAACATATCATGCTTTTGTTTCATTTGTGTTGCTTCTTGTTGTTCAAGTTATTCAACATATATTATATTATATTATATTATATTTTGCATTGTATGGCATTATATTGTATTATAATGTATTGTATTGTATTGCATTCCATTGCATCCTGCCATAACATTAAACGTGTATATATTTCTGAGTTACTAAACAATAACATTCGTAGATGTAGAAAAAATAACGATATAATACGACTCTCATAAGTATCAAATTGTAATTATGAAATATCATTTATGTTCTTGCACTATAAATACTGAGCTTAAGGTGGACATAATTCATACATTGTTTGGATTTATTTCAGGTTGACATATTATTTACAGCCCAGTAGATCAAAACTTCTGTCAGTTGTGTGTATGTAAGGTGCAAATACTAAGAAAACACCCATGCGGTCGGATTACGTTACAATTACGCGTTGACGTCTTTCAACTTCCGTCAAGTAAAGCGTTTCACCCTTTTGTTTCTCATTATCATGCTATATTCGTTGCTGATAGATCCTAATCAAACGGCTTCTAGTGGCAGTTGGGTGTTCTGGACGTTGTCGGCTTCCAAAGGGAGTAAGGTGATCTGTACGCTGTTTCCAGTGTGAGTTGGTGCGATCTGGACGCTATTGGCTTCCAGTGGGAGTTGGTGTGATCTGGACGCTGTCGGCTTCCAGTGGGAGTTGGGTGATCTGGTCGCTGTTTCCATTGGGAGTTGGGTGATCTGTACGCTGTTTCCAGTGTGAGTTGGTGCGATCTGGACGCTGTTGGCTTCCAGTGGGAGTTGGTGCGATCTGGACGCTCCCGGCTTCCAGTGGGAGTTGGTGCGATCTGGACGCTGTCAGCTTCCAGTGGGAATATGCGGATCCGGTCGCTGTTTCTAGTGGTAGACGGGCGATCTGGACGCTGTCGGCTTCCAGTGGGAGTAGGGCGACCTGGACGCTGTTTCCAGTGGTGATCTGGAGTTGTGTGATATAAACGCTCTTAGCCCAAATCTGATCTATTCTTGGAATGCATGATAAGAGTTAGAAACATTATTTTAGATATTAGATTAAGATAGATTGTTTGAATATATTCCTTTGTCAAGTCTGCTGTTTCAGAGCTAATATTTTATTTCTCGATAAAGAACTTGTTTCATGTAGGACGTTACACCTAAAATCATACTTACACACATTCAACAGAGTAAAAATCATGATGTTATATTATACACATCGAGCCTCGTCTATTGAAGCTACAGTAACTGTCTGGGCTATGATGAATTCTAAATAAACATAACACTACTTTTACCATATAAAATAAATTCAAGTCGATTTTAGACTAACATCATACAGTATTTGTATGTTTCATCATTTATGAGGCCTATTTAAGGCATTTTATAAAAAAAACACACAATAACTTCTGTAAGTGACTTAAAGTGTCAAGTGCAATGGACCTGTATTGTCCTGAATCTTTTGTACAGCAAGAACAAAGAATTTAACTTAATCCGAGCTATGATTCAGATACAAGTTTACATCTCATTTTTAAAATAAATTTGACATTGTCTGTTTGGGTTCTATATTTTCCGCTTTGTTTATATTTTATGGTCTCATATTTATTTATTTATTTAATAACTGTCTATTTATTCATGTATCAGCTATGTAATGTCATATCTTTTCACTTTCCCTTTCCGACCTATATTTTCAATCGTTTTAGTTCATAAGATTCTATATATTCTTATAATTCCCCATATTATAACAACAAACACATAACACATCTTTAATCTCTAGTTTCGTTGTCTTGCTCTTTATTCTTCACTTAGTAGATTGTTAAATCTCTGTAGTAGACAAACCATGTATATAGGGATGTATACTTTGTGTTTGATTGCTTGTTTGTAAATATATCGTGCTCATCAAAAAAATGGTAGAATAAAACATATTTATCATCTACGTGGCAGAACATTTGTTCACTTAAGTGAAATCAGTAAAGTTAAAGGTATTTCATTTATTTGTATTAACACTGTTTTGTTTGTTATTAAGAGTTGTGTTACAAGAAATGTTGCGACAAATGAACCGTAATCGGAAGAATCATAAACAACAATGATCAAGTTCTAGTATTTAAACAATACACCCAAACACTACACAATTTGTACTTTATCCCAAACTTATCTGAGTCTAAAGTCTGACATAGTTCCGCAACACTCTTCACCCGTCTGAGCAAATAAGAGCCACTTTGCATTCCTTGATTATCTCACGCAAAGTTTTTTTATCTGATAATATCGTTGTGAAGTAGCCATTTGGGCAAACAGCGTTTCTTGCCCAGCCAGCCAACAGACCGTCCATTCCCACCGTCCATTCCCACCGTCCTACCTATTGCTCTTTCTTCATTTTAGTGTTTGCCCATTTCTCTTAACTCATCTAAGTCTTCACATGAATGCGATACTTCGCAGCTTTGCAAATGCGTTCTAAATCGCCAGTATTCAATACCTAATAAAGGTAATTTATTTATTTCGATGCGTCTCATTTCAAATAAATAAATGAGTCAGACGCGGATGATGTTGATTATTTAATGGGTGGTACTGTTTGAGATCAAAGGGCAAGTCCTCGATGACGAGTAGCCAGTATCTTGTGAATTTAGCTGAAATATCGCACAAGTCCAATAATCTCTCCCACTTGACCTTTACTGTGTGAAACAACAGCCTTTGTCATGTTTCAGCAACACGAAGTACTACAATACAACACTCGTAACAACAAAAGATATCATTTTCAGTAAATTAACTCGCGACCCTTTTCTATGAAAATGAAGACACTCTCACTTTGGATTTGTGAATTCAATTGTCTTCCGGGTAGGGGTGAAGTGTATATTTCTTGGTATGCTGAAAATAACATTTTCTTAAATAATTTAAAAATAAACTTTTTGTATTAACATCACATACATCATCAAATATTTATATATAGTTGCTGTTTTCAAATGGACCGCTATTAAAATAGTGATTGAGCAACTCATTTCCAACAAAACGAATCTTTAGTTTGAAAAACGAGAACATAATTAAATATCAACATTTGTTAGTTATGTGTATCGTCCCCTACAGTAAATATAAATAACGCATACAACCAATAGTGACGATGTTAATAGACATGCTGTTGGTGATCATTAGGGTGATTTGGGTGATGAGATTAAAGTGTGTTGTATCATGCTGGTTGTCCATAAGAACATTTTGTTTACGACGGATACCAATGTTAAAAAGGAGAAACATATAAAGGTCACACACATCTCCCTTTTTCTTCGGATCAAAACGTATAGAAAGAATGTGCGAACTGTAAAGACTATGATTGAACTGGTGTTTATTAAACATGTATCAGCATTTTCAACAGCCGCATAGTTGCAGAGGCAAATGACCTCTTCAGGAGCCCCGCGTGTGTAACCTGATGCATTTTTAAGAGCTACACTAGTCAACACGTGGAACAGGTTCGATCACACCCCTACCCATTCCGCCGCTTTAATATCACAATGAAAAATGGGGAGGGGTATATCTAGAGGAGAACAATGCTCCGAAGTGAAAGATAATGACGGAATGTGGTAACACATGTCCTGCATTGATAAACAAAGTCAGGATTGTCAATGAAAATACATAAATGGGATAGGGATTGTATGCTTTCTTTTCAACGAAAGCTTACGTTCGTACATCTTTTATGCTCTGGTTGCGGGATTTTGTTTTCAATTTGTCCTTGGCGACCTTGTGTGCATCACAGATGGTCGTTGCATAAACAAGATAGTGCAAGAAAGTGATTGACTTGCAAGTATTTTCACAGAAGTCACGTGTTTAACATGAGGAAGAGTACAGCTCACTAAAATTGAAAGCAATAAATACATGACCTGATGTGTATGGACATCGCGATTTATTCATCTGCATTAAAAGGTTGTCGAATAAAGCATGGCCTGATCATTAGATATTTAAATAGCGTTTACCGATAATCATGTTTTGGGGCATGGATTTTAAACAGGATTAAATGCGCATATCGTTCGTTGACTTGTGTGTATTGTACAAGTCACACGTGTATATGTGTATTTGTATGTTTATTTTAAATGACATTTACAAGGTTATAACGATTGAAACATATCGATCAAAGCACTGGTGCTATTTTAAGTAATTTCCATAATTATAGAAATTAATCAGTCCTTGGTTTTGATAATCGTTGTAAAAACACGAAAATAAGGATTAGCGACATGTTTACCTCGATAAAAGGTGTTTTAGATGGCCATAAGTACATGCATAAACCCTGAGATGAAAGAAAAACATAAATCTCAGTTTGGTATACAAAAGGAAATCCTTTGGGAGTGAAAACCACATGTTCGTGTTTTTTAAACTGCCAAACCAATCTCTAATGTTAACGGAAAGGTCGCAATGTGCGATGGTCTGTTAATGTAAACATAAAAACAAGCTGAGGTCTTGATATGGGTTTGTGTGGTTTTTCCTGTCATAGAAACTAATGAGAATTTAAGAAAATTGATTACAGCTAATATGTCAGTGGTTCTGTGGTTCAATCCTGTTCTAGAAATGAACTCTTTCCACGGACCAACGCGAGCAAAAAGGACGAAATTTCTTTAATACATTGTTAATTACTAAGAATCGTTTAACTGTGTATTAACAAATCGTTTTACTAATTCAGTTTTAATTTCTCAAGCATACTTTTAAAAGAAATGCGTATTAGTTATTATCAGTTATTCGGAGTGAATATTCCCAAATAAACCGCTAAACTCTGCGAAATCTCTGGATTTTAAATACATGTAAATCGGCCGAGATTGTAAGAAAAGTATTTTTCCTATGTGAAGGTGATTCCTTAACTGTTATCCTGATATTTGCCTATTTATAAGGCTTAGGCCTTCAACCATTCCTGCTGGAGCTGTCTGATCAGAATCTACACTTTTTGCTGCTCAGCCTCTCTTTAATACATATATCAGCTTGACATGTAACATATATATTATTAAGGCAAAGAAAAAAACTAACATTAGTTTTGTACAAAATGTAGCGAGCCAAGGGTTAAACATTGTTAGAATTTAGAAATTTATAAAAGAAAAACATAATGAAATAACAGGCCGTGTATTTGTTATGTAGAGTACTGACAAGGCAACGTTTACTAATAACTACAGTTAAATGTAAAAATGTAACGATAGCCGATAGAACAATGCTATTGTGAGTTGATATCAAATACCAAACAAGTTCAGTTTATATAACGATAGCCGATAGAACAATGCTATTGTGAGTTGATATCAAATACCAAACAAGTTCAGTTTGTAAATATTTTGCCAAGAATTTCAAGTGATAGACGCAGTGTCGCGTGTTGGTATTTCATACAACAAAACAAAGTCTGTTAACCATTGCAGCACTAAGAATATTGTTTAAATTCTTATCTTGGAATTTCACACGAAACGTGTCTTCAGCCTCCATGATAAAATCTGCCCTTGAGGAACGAAACGTCATGACATTTTTAATATATTTTTCTGACACATCATTTGACTCTTGTGTTTCTCTCAGTACAAAATTGACTCGGAAAATATGCAGTCGATAAACTGACACATTTTTCCTTCTAAATAATACTTTCATTAAAATCTCAGTCACGAGTTACTAGGATCATGAAACCAACATGATAGAAATATGTGTCCTTTTGGAAAATGCGACAAGAATTTAAAAACAAAAAAATCAATCCTATTAATCGACTAATTTTAAGCCCGCTATATCCGTCATCTGTCGCTTTACTTCAAGTAGATTACCGACGTAAAGCGGGTATGTGAAATTGCTTAGTCATTTCTGTAATCAATAACGTTTGAGACAAAGAAAAACCACAAAACTTGATTTAAAGCTGTAGAGGTTATATAAAAGAAACACAAGAATGTAAACGGTCAAAACAACACAACAAAGAGCCCCGCCCCCCCCCCCCCCCCCCCCCCCCACACACACACACTCCACTCCCACCCCGATAAATTTCTGGGTAAATGTTAACCGCAAAAGCCACAAACCTTGTTTACCTCCAGACCCACTGATGGATCAATATTAATCTTCAAATCTCGGGATTAAATTAGCTCCAATCAAACCTTTGTTGCATAGCACAGGCTTACGTGCAATACAATGGAGTCTGAAAGCTTTCCTTGCATGTAGATCATGCCATTAAAATACATGAAGGCGGATTGCGCGAGGCCGTCTGCAACAAGCTGTTAAAGAACGGGAGCAGAGCGCCAGTAAACCGCGGCTTGTTCCTTGCAAATTCATGGGCAAGGTCATGGAGTGAAAAAAAATGACTCACGTCTTCGTTCATCGATAAAATGAATTAATATTTAAGACGTAAGTATTAGTTAACATGTGTCAAATGTTTTCACTCTGTCGGAAATGATATACATTATGGGCATTTATAATTTTTGAAAAATTAATTGTAAGTGCTGTAAAATTAAAAATAGTATCAATAAACAGTAACGCTCATTTTCCTTCATCAATTATTTCCTATCTGCAAAGGTTCGTTTCTGCTGTTCTAACCATGACAAAAGAATACTGTGGCAACGGTTGCCTGGTATAACTTCCATCCTTGACCTTGCTAGTACAAATACAGGAAACGCATTCATGAACGTTTCACTTAGCAATTCAAATTTTGTTGACCTTGCAATCGCATTACCTGCATTCAGTACAGTTTGTATTGTTCCGATATTGACATGGGAATTAGGGACAAAGCCACATTTTATGCAATATTGACAACCGGTCTGTTGTCACACCTTGATAACAAAGACTGAAGAGAATATTGCCATAGAACCCTACAAGGTCATTTCGTACAATACAACAGCACATGTGTCTCATTCGCAACATCTCGGTTGCGACGCCCAGGGAAAGGAACCAACAGACTACAGATCAGAAAAAAGGCTGTTGACTAAAAGGGATTGTCTTTAAATTATCACTACACAACTATTAAACCTTGCGGTTTCTCTCTCCTTTCTCTCTGCTTCAAAAGCAAGCCCGGTGTGTATCAACACATGGCGCGAGCTTGGGATAGGTCCCGGGTAGATAGCGCTGATGGTTTTGCACCGGAAGTATATACACAGGTGGTGCTGTGGCGCGTGGCGGCCATGTGACATTTAAGAAAAAAAATCGATGAAGATTATTTTTAAGATGACACTTTTCTTATCCAAAGATCTAAATGTAAATTTCTCCTTATTAAACATGTTAGATGCTTTAACTGGGAATGTCTGATGAATTTATATAGAATTTTAAAGTAGTTTAACAAAATTGTGATTGAAAAACAAAGAAAGAAAAAGCGAAATGGAAGTTCAAAGCAAGAAAATGGGTATACATGTTATCTGTTCGTAACAAACTAAAAAAAAAGAAGTAAAAAAAATATACAGAAAAGAACTTTACAAATTAAGTATAGTCAAAAAAACATGTTTTATAAGAACTACATACAGTACTCCTGGTGTTTAGCAAATGTTTCTATTCCAGTCTGATTTTGAGTATGTGACAGCTGCATGGGGTTTCTTCTTCTTTAAAAATGAACTAGTTCTAAAATATGTCATTCATTAATTACTACATTAGTCATGGTTAAATTGAAGCAAGAAGGCATATACATATGTTTAGCGTCTGAATGGGAGTTAAACATAATGTCTGTTAACAACTTGAAGGTAATATTAAAAAAAATCGTTAAAACAAATTGTTTTGTTTATTTTTGTTGCAATTTCGATGTCAGGAGCTCATTTGTGTCTGTTTGCTGTTGTTTTGTGTCTGTTTGCTGTTGTTTTGTGTCTGTTTGTTGCTGCATTTATGTCTGCTTCTGTGTTGTTTTTTCTCTTGTTGTCGTTACTTTGCTATTTGTTGATGTTCGGTATTGCTGTTAATTTCTGGACAGCATGTTTTAAATTAGTACCGTGATTAGTCTGACACATGTTGATATGTTGTTTACTGTTCCGTTTTAAGACTATTCTTCTGTATTAATTTTGGCTATATATCATGTTCTGTTTATCAATAAGGTTATAAAATAAGTATGCGTGTGACAAATGAATGTATTTGATAACCTTATTATTAAACAGAACATGTAGACGAACATTAATTCAGGACAGTACTTCTTTTGTAAGGTTTAAAGAAGAAACCACATTCAGCCATGGCCATACATTAGAACTTACCTTTTAGCACTGACAAATTATCCGTTCTTAAACACAGACTCTCGATTGTCTTACCTTAAATGACACGTCGTTTTTGTGAGATGAAAGCGACACCATAGCTTTTAAGCCTTACAAATTACGTTTTTCTTTTTATGTCATTTAAATTTCTACATTTGAGAGCTTCTTCTGGATTACTTTATGTTTCCACAGCCCATTAAGACCTGTTTTATTTATTTTTATTTCTCACAATAACTAACATGGTGAGCTTTCAAGCGCATTTTTTATCTTTACTTGCATATACAACACGAAACTCCCTTAATGCCAAATAATTTATAAAACTAATTAAAAAAGGAAAATTTGAATTTTACATCCTCCACTTTTCTGAGTATTTTTAGATATGCTAATGTAGTATGCACCTCCTTGATATATATATGATTGTCTCTATTTCAGAGAATTATCGACGCTGTGTCTTTTTGTAAATAGTTTTTAGTCAATTTTGTCAAGTTAATTTCCGTTTCTTATTTAGAAAATTACACGGTGGATAAGCGTTAACTACTAAACTAAGTCCAATACGTGCAAAAACGTTGAACAAATTCTAAGTATGAAAATACACTTGTCCTAACCTTGTTGCACCAAGTCACTGTCTGTATGTATGTTTATAAGCACATTGGTAAAATGTGCTCACTTGAAATATATGTTCAAAAAGACTAAATAATCGTTAACCACAATAATTTAACCCCTCTTCATTTAACACTACCACGTGTTACCCCCTCTTCATTTAGCACTACCTCGTGTTACCCCCTCTTCATTTAGCACTACCTCGTGTTACCCCCTCTTCATTTAGCACTACTTCGTGTTACCCCCTCTTTAATTAGCACTACCTCGGGTTATCCTCTCTTCATTTAACACTACCACGTGTTACCCCCTCTTCATTTAACACTACCACGTGTTACCCTCTCTTCATTTAACACTACCTTGTGTTACCCCCACTTCATTTAACACTACCACGTGCTACCCCCTCTTCATTTAGCACGACCTCGTGTTACCTCCTTGCATTTAACACTACCTCGTGTTACCTCCAATTCATCTAACCCTACCTCGTGTTACCTCTATATTTAACCCTACCTCGTGTTACCCCCTCTTCATTTAACACTACTATGTGTTACCCCCTCTTCATTTAACACTACCACGTGTTACCCCCTCTTCATTTAGCACTACCTCGTGTTATCCCCTCTTCATTTTACACTACCATGTGTTACCCCCTCTTCATTTAACACTACCACGTGCTACCCCCTCTTCATTTAGCACTACCTCGTGTTACCCCCCCCCCTCTTTATTTAGCACTACCTCGGGTTATCCCCTCTACATTTAACACTACCACGTGCTACCCCCTCTTTATTTAGCACTACCACGTGTTAACTCCTCTTCATTTAGCACTACCACGTGTTACCTCCTCTTCATTTAGCACTACCTCGTGTTACCCCTCTTCATTTAGCACTACCTCGTGTTACCCCCTCTTTATTTAGCACTACCTCGTGTCACCCCCTCTTTATTTAGCACTACCACGTGTTAACCCCTCTTCATTCAAGACTACCACGTGTTACCCCATCTTCATTAAGCACTACCTCGTGTTACCCCCTCTTTATTTAGCACTACCTCGTGTTACCCCCCTCTTTATTTAGCACTACCACGTGTTAACCCCTCTTCATTTAACACTACCACGTGTTACCCCCTCTTCCTTGAACCCTACCTCTTGTTACCCACTTTTCATTTAACACTACCACGTGTTACCTCCTCTTCATTTAACCCTATCTCTTGTCAACCCCTCTTCAATTAACCCTACCTCTTGTTATCCCCTCTACATTTAACACTACCTCGTGTTTTCCCCTCTTCACTTAACACTACCATGTGTTACCCCCTCTTCACTTAACACTACCACGTGCTACCTCCTCTTCATTTAACCCTACCTCTTGTCACCCCCTCTTCATTTAACACTACCTTGTGTTACCCCCCTCTTCATTTAGCACTAACACGTGTTACCCTTCTTCATTTAACACTACCACGTGCTACCCCTCTTCCTTGAACCCTACCTCTTGTGATTCTCTCTTCATTTAAAACTACCACGTGTTATCCCCTTTCCATTTAACACTACCACGTGTTACCCCCTTTTTATTTAGCACTACCACGTGTTACCCCCTTTTCATTTAGCACTACCACGTGTTGACCCCTCTTCATTTAACACTACCTCGTGTAACCCCCCCCCCCCATTCACTTAACACTACCATGTGTTACCCCCTCTTCACTTAACACTTAACACTACCACGTGCTACCTCCTCTTCATTTAACCCTACCTCTTGTCACCCCCTCTTCATTTAACACTACCTTGTGTTACCCCCCTCTTCATTTAGCACTAACACGTGTTACCCTTCTTCATTTAACACTACCACGTGCTACCCCTCTTCCTTGAACCCTACCTCTTGTGATTCTCTCTTCATTTAAAACTACCACGTGTTATCCCCTTTCCATTTAACACTACCACGTGTTACCCCCTTTTTATTTAGCACTACCACGTGTTACCCCCTTTTCATTTAGCACTACCACGTGTTGACCCCTCTTCATTTAACACTTCCTCGTGTAACCCCCCCATTCACTTAACACTACCTTGTGTTACCTTTCTTCATTTAACTCTACCTCGTGTTGCCCACTCTTCATTGAACCCTACCTCGTGTAACCCCTTTATTGAATCCTTACTCTTGTTTCCTGTATTTTGTTTCACCTTACCTCGTGCTACCCTCAATCGTTTAACCCTACCTCATGTATGTCACTATTCGTTTAACCCTACCCTGTATAACCGTTTAATAATATACTCGTGTTACCCCTGATTCGTTAGTACGCCTGTGTTACTCCCATCCCATTTAAACGTTTAACTCTATATTTTTGTTACCCTACATTGTTTTGTCCCTTTCTTTTCTGTCACCGTTTTACCGGTTCCTTGCATTACGGTGTGTACAGAATGCTTCTTACTGTCCGCAACTAACAACAGTTGAGCAAAGTTACTCAATCTAACTCTACAATTAGTGCCTTGTTAGTGAGTGCAAGCTGCGTATCTGCTGAGCGGCAGACAGAACACTATGTGGGCGAGAAAGAAGGTGGAGCGACCTAGCGTTGCTAAGCAACGAGTGAGACTGCGTGCAATGTGTTACAATACATGCAAATGAACGTACCGTGTTAGGCTTTTACGGCTCTGGTGAACTCCGTGTTCTCGATGTTCAGAAAACGTAACGCCGAGGGACTACTTTCACTATAACCCATTTCGTCGGTAGCTGTGACCTCGATTACCCTGTTGTTACACACGCAGAAAAGACGGATCAGCGGGATGTCGGGTTGGATGGGTAGTGGGTGAAACGGGTAAGCCTATCTGTACAATACCATTACAGATAACTTTCAATGTTGCCTAGCATCTGTTTTGAATAAACTGAAAATATGGCGAGTAATGATGGTGCTAGTTTTTACAGTAAATCTTGCTTTATTGTACCGGGGCTTGCGTTTTATATGGGCGAATAAAATGTGAAAGCGAGCCCGGGCTTTGATATGAGTCTGAGTTCATTCACATAACCCGCTTGTTTTGACGAGACGGCGCTGAAGATCAATAAAACTGTGCTGCAGGTCGAGGACGAGTTAAATATGTAATGAGAATGGGATAATAAACATTGCTAGGGCCACATCGATGGTTAAATAAAGTGGACAGGGATCTTTAAGGATCGGTTTAATCTTTATCCAACCAGCACATTGGAAATAAATAATGTCCCTTGTGAACTGTGTTACGCCTATAAATACTAGTCAAGAAGTCAGAAACCCTACTGATGTATTAAGTCACACTGACATTTTTCTATCAACCCCAGCCATTCATTTTCAATTCATATCAAACTGTAAAATACCTGTTCACTATTAATATATTCGAATCTATTTTACGTCTAAATTTAGACCTTCGACTTCAAAGAATTCTAACAGCGCGGGAAAAGGTATACAGCGGGAATGCCTTACCCATGAATATCTATAAACATTCAGGTATGTTTTTTTTTACTGCTAGAGCTCAGCACATTTTTGTGGTCGCGAGCAAATCAAGACATGAGCTTGTTTTTGAGCCCGGGAAAGGCGGGCTCGATGGTTTCTAGCAACACTTAAGTCCGGGTAACGGCTTGTGATATATCTACAACAACGTCCCCAATCGATCGCATTATGTCAATAAAATATTAGCAAGTGAACTCAAAGGCACGCCGCCCTTATTGACAAATGTGTACACGCAGAGCTGTAGGGGCACATGCACTCAAATCCTAGCATATGATTTATAATATAGCGCTTGTTCCAGCGTTGTTTGACAATGGGCAGCTGGGAAGAATGTAAACATGCATAAAATTGCATGAACTATTGATCAACCTCACTATGTGATAAAAACTGGTTAAATATGATAATAAAAATCATTTCATTGTCCCAGCATATTTGCTCTGGCAACGCAGATAACAGTCTAAGTGCAAAAATTATTAAATGCATATTTTATCATTAGCATAAGTTTAAAATTGTTTGATTGTTAATTATAAAAATACATAATTATTTAAGTCAGTGCCCGTACATCCAACATTAAAACAGTCCTTCTTGTGAAGGGCGACATGTTTACCAAGAGTCCAGGGATCAGATGTAATGTTTTATTTCATTATTTATTGTGCGTTAATAACATTGTCTTTGTTTGAATCGCCCACCTGTTAGCACTTAAAACTGTGTATTATCATTCTGTCAGCAACATTTCCATTTTTTGACATGTAATCACAAGAAGGAAAACAACTTACACTATACCTACTGTTAAATGGTTTTCTAGTATTGTCGTATAGTGGTGCATGCCACATTTAAAATCCCAAATTTACGACGTTAGTATCAGGGTAGCAAAGTAGAAATGAGGTGATTCTTTTCTAGAAACTGCGTCCTTTAATTTTTATATTTTTGGTAACATTTGCTTAAATTAATATATTGTTTTCAATAATTTTATTACTGCAGTGCGGTTTTAGTGTGTTTTTTCACATCCATGTACAATCTTTACAGTCGTTAATAAGATGTCGTATATATCTATCTTACTCGATCATACATATATATTTGAAATGCTTTACCACATTCCACATATATATAAATCGCACTGATAAATATTTCAGATAATTCTTTTGCAAGACAATGGGGAAAGTATTTTCAAATCTGAGTGCATGAAAACTTAGTTTTTCTTTGGATGAAGGCGGACATGATGTCGCCAGACTGAAAATGTTTTGTGCACAATCGACTGATTATTGTTTTTATAACAACACGCCCTCTCGGTTTCAAGCAAACATCCACCGTAGTGTGCAGTGTATGAATCTATTATGTAAGCAGGCGAGTTACTCCCCTTCTTGTTCAATGCCTCACAGACGAATTTCTTCTCAAATTTGTTTACTGAGCAGAGGAATGTAAATGTTGCATGAATAATGTTCAATATGACCATTAGAGAAAAATCTCACTGTTTGAAAAGGAAATGTTCTCTATTGACACTTCAGTATAATACTTCCTTTCATCGAGCGAACAAAGGTGAAAATGCGCGCGAAATATTACTACAAAGAAATGTACAGCGTTTTACTCCTATCGAAAGAAAAGCGAAATGAGCCTTAAAGCTTTACGGGTCACTAGGTTATGTTTATAAACTTAGCCTCTGATAGCTTAAATCTGCGAAGTCACTTATTGAGGTGTTGAGTATCTTTGAAATTCAAACCGTACAATCAATTTAGTCCGCCACTTGAAGACCATAGGATTGTAGGAACTACTTTCGTCCTCACCCCCACTCCGCGCTAATATTTAGCTTATGACTTACAAGCGAGTAATTATCATGATTTACATTCATAAGATAGTTTGGTCATTGTCACCTTTGTGTCTAAGGAATTTCCATCCACAAATCAGACGGTGTTATAATTGCTACCACATCGACAAATAGGACACCTTATACCACCATAGGACAATAAGTCCTGGGGCGAGATTCCTATCTTATGCTAAAGACAGCCCTTGGAAGCGTTAGACATTTTGTTCCAAATCAGGAAGATAACGGAAGAACGAAATGAGCCGTGTAGAAAATATCATATTAATTACACTAAGCCGTTAACAATAAATTATCTAACGTTTCACACGCGTGGAATTAAGATTGTTTTGTTTTGTTTGTAGCAGAGCTATGCATTGGTTGGCTATCATGTTTTTGAATGGCTATGTTCTGAAATCCCGAAAACAATTGACTTGTTGGCGGGACTACGTTTGTTACTATTATTTACCCAAGGAAGATTTACCGATTAATTAAGACGCTAAACTGTAACCTATATAACATAACCTACACTATATTTCGCGCATATTTTCTGACTTGCAATCGGGCGATTAGAATGTAGATACAGGATGCAAGGCAATAAAGTTTCAATTAAATGCTCATTTAATCGCACCTGCTACAAGAACACGCTTATTTTGTCAGAAGCAGACACACAGGAAACAGTTGTTTGAATGTATGATGTCTTGAGTAAGCGCATCTGGTAACAGTAACATAGCAGACTACACGTCACTAGCTCATTGCCTTTCGCAGTCAAAGGGAAGTAACTGTCGTTACGTAAGTTTTACTTGTAATCTTGTAGATACTTTTTATACTAGTTGCTAACATACCAATTTCCTACTACACTGCTTCACGGAATAGGATGGAAAGAACACACCGAGGGACGGAAGAATATCATTATCTAACTATATTGTCTGGTCTTTTGATTCTAACCTTGTTGTTTTATATGATCATTTAAAGGTAGTACTTAGCAGCTTGCCTTTGTCAAATACGTGTAATATCTTACTAATGGTTTGAGGAATTTGGAAATAATATCTTCATACTTTAGTGTAAGTAATGACACATTTCAACACTTTCTCAATAGTTAGACAGTACAAATCGTGAATTTAATCTCTCTAAATGTTCATTTATTTCAAATCTATAAAAAGAGAGATGGGGTTTTCTGCTTAAACTAAGTTATCGACGTCAGAAGGGACTTCCCGGTAGATGATACAATGTAAATGTCAAAAGGAAGTAACCACATGATTTTCAGCATTAAAAATACCTAACTGTACAGCGTGGCTTGGAAAGAAAATACATTTTTGAAATGACGAATAGCTCAATTAAAACAACAATAACAACACACTATTAAGAATCTAGTAATAAATATTAAAGCTATTCAATCACAAAGGATAAATACGCATAAGGCTGTGTTTTAAACGGATACACAAACTCGGTTTTAAATACTTGTTACCCTCTACCGATCCTTGCCGACTTTACACGATATGTGTTCGAGTCTTTTACAAGACCGGGTTAGTAATCCCAAATTGCAACTCGCCTTCGCTCCGAGAAAAGTCATGCCCTAGTGTGACAGGGGTATTATAAGAACAGAACAGAACAGAACTTTATCAAGACTTAAAGATTACAGACCACCGTCCATAGAACAACCGACTGGAACAAACGTGTGCCTGCTATAAATGAAACATACGTGTACATAAAAATATAGTATTTTATGTAATATTAGTGAAATTATAACATTAACAATTTGCTTTGTTGCTGGTACAAACGGTCAGGTGTAGTTATCTATCGTTGTTATATATCACTCTACAGCACCAGTTTAATATTTGATATCAACCATACTTAAAGACGATATTGTAGCTGATAGGTGTTGTACATTTAGCTTTTTTTTTCTGTCGGTAAAGACTTTTGTCTTTTATTCCATTTATCTATTACCGTTTTATATCAATAACAAAATTAAGTATAATCTTTGATATCAGTTATCATTTTCTATAAAATTACCGAGGCTTAGTTCCATTAAAAAATAAAAATACACCATATACCTATGTCAGTATTATGAAAGAACTGTGGTAACGAGCTTTTGTATTTGTAAACGGATCTTAAACCTATTTCTTGTATGATATAAATATATACATCCAATTTCTGTCACTTTCAACACCCTGTACTTTGTAAAAGCTACGTGGTCACAGTTTGTCAAAGGATCATCATCGGCAGCAGCAACAGCGACAGCAGCAGCGGTAGCAGCAGCAACAGCGGTAGCAGCAGCAACAGCGACCGCAGCAGCGGTAGCAGCAGCAACAGCGACAGCAGCAGCGGTAGCAGCAGCAACAGCAGCAACAACAGAAGCAACATTAAACAACACAGATTTTTATACAATACCTTTCTCGTGCAAATGGATAAAATAAATTATTCTTAGAACTTCGTATATAGAAGGAAAGACTTCATGCAATATCAAATTTCATTTGGGTTTCACATGACACTATAGTTTTATGTTTAAAAAAATAGTTTGATTCTTATTATTTTATTATATTTGTAAGAAAATTGATATCTATAACACTAATTGATTCCATTAAACAATGGTTTAAGATGATAACAATGAAAACAAAAGTGTATGTTAATACAACAATTTATATGAATATGTGTTTTGGTCAAGTTTCATGAATGTACAGGACCATTGTAACCCAACATGATGAACAAGTATATTTCGGTGTGTACCCTAGTAATACAACTAGTAATAACAACAATCTTACCTTTCGTATTTCGTATATGAAACACGCGTGTACATAAAATATTGTATTTTATATAATATTAGTGGGGAGGGCGGGCTGGATAGTGTAAAAATGCATACATTCTGAACAAAAAGTACATCAATATAATCCAGCATTTTCTTAAAGCTGACATTCAAATTACGAACATAATGTCGATAAAACAGTGTTTAAATAAACAAGTATTATTCAACTGTCCGCATTTCAGCTCAGACGTAAACTTAACCGCAGACAGACGCAATTTACACGAATGACTTAAATATTTACAGGAAATGTATTTTTGATTGTTTTTGTAAAAGGGCATTAAACAGAAAACAACAAACATTGTAAAAATTGTGAAATCTGTAAATAGTTCCGGCTTGCAGCGACGATTCTGCGTAAAGACTTACGAATACGATTCGTTGCCTTCGTCACACTTTCATGAAACAAATAAATCTAACTATTGTTTACATCTGTGGGCTATACTTGGACGTTTATCGCCTTATGTTTACACTGACTTAGCAGCATATGTTACCATTTACTTGTTTTTAATGGCGTATTGCGTTCTTTACGCCTTAATATTGACGCAAGGAAAAGTTAACTGAAATTTATCTAATTTCAGTAGTGACATTGTGCTAGAAAACAAAATAAAAAATATAACATTTACTCAGAAACCATAGTTATAAATAAATAAGATATATGATTATGAAGACAATAATAATAATAATAATAATAATAATAATAATAATAATAATAATAATAATAATAATAATAATAATAATAATAATAATAATAATAACAACAACAACAACAACAATAACAATAATGATAATAATTACAATGTTTTGTTTAATATTTTTGTTGTTGCCCCAAGAGTTCAAATAGTCATTACTAATGCCTTTTGAAGATTTAGGCCACTAACCTTTTAGATAATGGTAATTAACAAGTAGAGCACGTTCTCTAACATACAGTTTGAGTAAATATCGTGTATTTCTCATTAATGTAAGCTTCAAACGAAACTTCTTAACTAAAAAGCAAACTATTAAATAAATAAATAAATAAAACAAAAACATTTCCATGTCAAATCATACTCTGAAATACATACTTATATAATAAGCGCGTTTGTTAAGATATGGTTTGTCCTTTAAGGTAAATTGATTAATTGAAAAATAATTAAATCACTAAAATGCGCATTAAATAGTGTTCGAAATACTTTATTTGTGCGGTAAATGTAAGGAAATTTTACCAACTTTGTATTGATAGTCAGACTCAGTTTGCCGTCGACAATAATATACGTTTGATTTCTATGTTGTGAGTAATTAATTTTTTTTTATACCAGTTCGACTTATTGCAAGTTCCTTTCCTGTAAGGAAACTGCAAAACCAGACAAAAATGGAAGCTCTATAGACTATGGTAAGACAAATACTGAGGGTAAACTAAAACTGACCGTATACGGCGCACTACACTATTGTCAGTGCTGGATAATGGTAACGGTAATGGTAATGGTAAATGGTAACGGTAATGGTAAATGGTAATGGTAACGGTAATGGTAAATGGTAATGGCAAATGGAAATGAAGATTTTAGGGGGTGGGGGGAATAGACATAACTCTGCAAAGCTAACTTTTGGGTAATCTGCCCATTTTGAAAGAGGTTTCGATTTTGACAGTAATTTAGTAAGCGACATAAACCTTAACATAAAGTTTACACAACGCCACCTCAGACGCCGACGCCAACAAGAGTGTAATGACAACAGCTCCACTGTTCTCTTCGAAACTGAAGATAATTATATCCGAACAAAACTATAACACAGTAATTTGGAAAATATAATGAATCTTAAAAACGATTTTAGGAATTTTGAGAAAAACTATGGTTTTGAGATTTAAGATAAGAGTCTTGTCTCCAAAACGGAAGCTGATACCAATGGCTGGAACGTGCGGTTCAGTATAATAATATTATGTTCGCACGTGTCTTTTTGAAACGCCTTAGCAAAAACTGGAAAATAATCAGACAAAGACCTAATCACCGTTTTGCTTCTATTGTTTGCGAAACGTGAATAGGCGGAAATTGAAGAAAGCAGACGAATTAAAGGGCGTGGCTAATTCTTGCTCCCATGTGCGGCAGACTTCAAGAGTTTAGATCAATCAGACTTAAAAACGAATCTAAGATGAATCTTCGACATCTTCGTTTTGTCCCAGATGGTCGATTATTTCTATAATAGTTGACTATTATTTTAACATAAATCACAGCCACTTGGATGCCAAAGGTCAAGACCTTTGGACAACTGACAGTACGGACCTGTGGCTCGTACTGACAACAGCTTGGAGCTCGCGTGTCGTTGATAATTCATGTCTTGTAGATATCCATCATCCATCATCGTGTGGGTTCGAGTCCCGGTCAGGACGAAAATTGAATTTAGAGACTTACGCAGCTGACATAAGATGTCGGTAGTTCTTCCAGACTGCTGTCTGTGGTCGCTCCAATGATTATAATATTGTCGCTGACAGATATTTTTAAGTAGCTAAGACATTGAAGAAATGCTGTAGATAAAGGATCACTTATTTATGTCATGAACCTAATCCACTACGTCATAATCAAATTACATTTTTGTTTCACTTCTGTCATCATAATGATTTTATCTTACCATAAAAAATCATAGTTGTGATGATAAGATATTTATAAGCGATTATTTTGTAAAATTTAAGCAAGCCGTGCATATAAAACAATTATTATTGAAAATTTGATTATTGTGTCTACCTCAAATGTTTATTAAACATTAACATAAAAAAGCAAATTGGGCAAAAGTATTTTGTTCCTTTAGTTATACAATGCTGCAGGTGGTAACTTAGTGTTTACAAGGAATTCGCAAAATAAAGAAAAACAAAGATAACTAAATATCTCCCGACATAAAAACATCTAACAAAAAAAGAAGCATTATTTGATATGCCCTTAACAACAAGACGTTCTGGGGAAGACGATTTTGTAAAAATAAAGCAACAACGCAGATGACTGGTCGGTAAAAATATCCACGTGCTTCCTGATTCTTTTAAAACATACCCTTTTTTTTACATATTTCCACTTCTCAAGAGATCGATCAAATTGATAAGTTTGGGTATAGATTTCAACCATTGCAGACGATAGCAAATACATACAAATATACGGAATGTTTGGATTTTACCGCTCTGTTAAGCAGGTTGTATTCAAATTACAGGACAATACGGCCTCTGTACGGATTATATGTACCGAACCGTTTTGTGAACGCAACGTTACGGATTTCCCATGACCATTTCGTTGCGACCCAGACACAATCGTGACCTGATTCTAACTATTTTCCCGCGCTTCTTTGTAGAGCAAGTACTTTTCACAGGCGCTGGTGTGGAATGGCCTGTTATAATAGGCGTGCAGCCCTGAGACAAAATAACCTTTTCTGGTTGCTAATCTTAAAGAATGTACCTTAAAGTCTATTGAAGAAATATCGTACTGCAGTCCATATTCACGTGAGAAATACCGCCATTTTGCTTGTGCTTTTTTTCGTAAGCTTCATTCAAGTAGTGACTTTGGATTAAAGGTGGTACCGACGGGATATTATTCCCTCATTTAACCAAATATATATTATTTAACCTGAAAAGATTTCGCAAAATGTTGTCTACTGTTTCCCTACATATATGTGAATAGTGAAGCATAACTTCCCGCTTGCCATTATAAGAGTTTTTATTTCCTAAACGAGCCACGCTGCACCCCCCCCACTCACCCCCCCCCCCCCCAATAAAGAAGGAAAAACACGTGACTACTTACTTTTTAAGATCACGTTGTGATTCTGGTCAACCAGGTAATCAGCTCTGACTTCGATATCTATTTCTAGCTGAAATCTATATCCTGAATGCTTATAGGTTAGAAATAAGCGGCATTTAAAGCAATAAATTTAAAGATTTTTATTGGTCTTAATAACCAAAATTATTTTTGAAAAACCTCAAATAGAGAGCTGAAATTTTCGTTTTATCTCTTTAAAATTCTGTTTAGTTATTGAGAAATTCGTAACCATAATTTGACCCTCACTATAAAGTGTATGCTTCAAGTGAAATTGCAAAGTTAGACTCTCGCATTAGCGAAAACAAATAATTCAGTAATAAAGAGTGAAAATGTCAGTGCGGACATTTATTTTGATCATATAACTCATTGTTTGTTTTAAAATACAAAACATATTAAATCAGAATAGTTAAGAAAAAGAAGAAGACATTAAATCAATTGTTGATTAAGCTTATAGCGACAAAAACATTAAAGTATAACGGGCTGAGGGGATAAGGAGTTAACAGCGTTAACAGATTCAATGGCAAAAATACAAAAGCGAATCTATTGTTGTAGTACCTTGTCATATTTCCTTTCGCGAAATCATTTTATACAAGTTTGCTCAAAATGTTTCTGATTAAAACAGGAAGTTAGAAAGGTATGGTCAGCAGGTGACTTGTATCATGAAATGGGGCTAGATTATCACAGAGTTAATAGCTGCAGTTGTTTGCTTTCCTAACTGTCCGCACTGCTTGACCAGTCTGTGACCTCATTCACAGCCGTCTGCTGCTACTTATCTGACCTTACACTCTGGGTGATTGAAACCTTCGAATATATCTTTCATTACGACACCGCGTTCTTTAAACCTTCAAATATCATTAATTACGACGGGGGATTATTTAAACATTCGAATATCATTCATTACGACGGGGGATTGTTTAAACATTCGAATATCGCTCATAACTGCACGGGATTATTTAAACATTCGAATATCGTCCATAACTGCACGGGATTATTTAAACATTCAAATATCGTCCATTACGACACGGCCTCAGACCAAGTTTGAACGTGTATGCAGATTTTTATTCCAAATATCGGCTACCAACTTGTTTAAGAAGGGCGGAAATTAGAACATAAGCTTACACAATTTGTATTTATATTAGTTTAAACCTTTTTGTAGGTTGTACATCTTTAATCTTGCCTGAGGCCATAACCTTTCGTAGTCGATATGGTGTTCGAAACAATGATCCTACGGTCCAGAGTCCATCGCGGCTAGCTGTAGGAACAAAAGTCATTCACAGAACACAGACCTACGGCGGCAGCGTCTAGCTGTAGGAACTAAAGGCATACACAGAACTAAAGCGACAGCGTCTAGCTGTTGGAACAAAATATATACACAGAACTAAAGCGACAGCGTCTAACTGTTGGGGCTAAAGGCATACACAGAACTAAAGCGACAGCGTCGAGCTGTTGGGGCTAAAAGCATACACAGAACTACAGAGACAGCGACTAGCTGTTTGAACTTAAAGGCATCTCGAAAGGAATGTGGTATCCCACTGAGCCAGGCCCCCACATGCTATGACCAGACCTGCTAATTGCTGGTCATCACTGCAAGGACTCTTTAGCCAACATAGTACTAATCTGTCACAGTAATACCTCTGATGGGTTAATGCAAAACTAAATTACATGCTAGTATGGATGTGAGACAGTAGGCTAGTTTTACACAAAGCCACAAACATTATTGTTAGTGATAATGTGGGTTGTTTACTATATGATCCCTTACAAATTCTTTATTGCATTAATTACTAGGTGTCAATTTTGTAACTGCAAGATTATGTATTTATTTCATAGCTAAATATTTAATTTTGAAAATACATGAGAGATACAAGTTTTAGTATTCAAAATGACTCTGAAGGACATTATTCTGACAATGAATGACTTTTAAAATTGCTTTTGTTAGAAACGTTTCGTTACATTTTACAAATCAAAATAAAATATAACTTTAAATATATATGAGAACTAAAAGAATGAAAGAAATAACAAAATGTATAAGAAATAACAAAATCAACAGACAAAGTAAGAAAGAAAACAAATAAAGATTTACAGTTGTGAATATACCAATTATGCAATCCAATATATATATATTTAAAACAAATAAAGATTTACAGTTGTGAATATACCAATTATGCAATCCAATATATATATATATATATATATATATATATATATATATATATATATATATATATATATATATATATATATATATATATATATATATATATATATATATATATATATATATATATATTGGATTGCATAATTGGTATATTCACAACTGTTTCCTTTACAAACTGTGAATGACTATGTTCAACCCCCAGATATAGCATACATACACTTGGATCTTGAACAATACCTGTGTGACAGACACATCGTTACAGACTGTGGCAGCATTTAACAAAATGTATAAGAAATAACAAAATCAACAGACAAAGTAAGAAAGAAAACAAATAAAGATTTACAGTTGTGAATATACCAATTATGCAATCCAATATATATATATTTAAAACAAATAAAGATTTACAGTTGTGAATATACCAATTATGCAATCCAATATATATATATATATATATATATATATATATATATATATATATATATATATATATATATATATATATATATATATATATATATATATATATATATATATTGGATTGCATAATTGGTATATTCACAACTGTTTCCTTTACAAACTGTGAATGACTATGTTCAACCCCCAGATATAGCATACATACACTTGGATCTTGAACAATACCTGTGTGACAGACACATCGTTACAGACTGTGGCAGCCTGGCTTATCAGAAAACAGATGCCCTCACATGCTGGGTGGGGCAATAAATGGGGGGGGGGTCACTTATATAAGGCTTTTGAGATGCCTTTAAGGCATACACAGAACTATAGCGACAGCGTCTAGCTGTTGGAGCTGAAGGCATACTCAGAACTATAGCGACAACGTCTAGCTGTTGGAGCTAAAAGCATACACAGAACTATAGCGACAGCGTCTAGCTGTTGGAGCTGAAGGCATACTCAGAACTATAGCGACAACGTCTAGCTGTTGGAGCTAAAGGCATACACAGAACTACGGCCGCGCCATCGTTTTGTACGGACAAAAGGCGTCTATGTAGGAAAACCAATGACCTAGACACGTTTTAAACGCAAAGCGTATATTTTACAATCTCGGCTCTCTTTCTAACAAAAAACAATGTCCCTTTTTTGTTATTTTTTATCATTGCTAGAGTACATGTATACTTTACAAAAAATCCATTTATCTTGATATTTATTTTAAAGTGATAGGTGTCTCAAAAACAAACAAAAAAACAACAACAACAGCAACAACAGCAATAAAACGGCAAATACGCAATCTCATATAAACAAAAACAAAGCAAAGGTGAATGGCAACTTTCGCTAGTTTTTTAAATGAACATATATGTTCATTTTAAAAGTCTTCATTGGAAAACAAGTTTCAACTATTACGTGTGCCGCCTCCTTCTAAATTATTTAGAGCGCCATTTGAAACACGAGAGCCTAATATTGTGTAGGTTGCTTTCATACAAGTAAATAAAGCCTTTGCAAAGTGCATTCTTGGTCGATATTCTTAAAAAAAGGGTTAATTTTGAAACATTACCAACAACCCAGACAGAAATCTGCTGAATTATTCACCAGCAATTAATCAAATTTGGTAAATTGCGACATTTTGTAAATTGATATCGAACCTTTGAATAATAGTCCACCGTTCTAAATGCCCGTTAAGCTATATATTACGTCGAGTATTTTCATGCAACATGCGGCATGCGAAAATCATGTTAAACTTTCATTGTTCCTTTGTTTGACGTGCACTATACATGCTCCATCATATGGTTGCTTTGTTTGAATCTTAAATCAGCATGTTCCCGTTGAAACCTTCCTTTGAACAACCGTGATCCGAGCGAGTGGTATAACAAAACATTCAACACTATGCTGACCAAAAGCTATTTGTGAACAAAGCCAGATACCGTGCAGAATAGTATCACCAAATACTTACCAACTCATGCAGGGGGAATTTTCATGGCTAACTTCCTCCAATACAAAAATATGATGGCCTTCAAGGCTCATCTTACATCATTGCAAGACTAGGTTAGCAGGTTAGTTGATTTTTCACAGATAAGCACCATAACACGTCATAATTTTCGATGATCTGTGCAGAAGTTAGATATAATGTTTTGATGTTCATTAAACCGTGATGCAACCATATAAAATCACCTGGTGCCGTGGAAACTGATACGCCCCACATGCCGATTACCATGGTATGCGATACGTCTTGGCTGCGAAACACAATAATCGTGTTCGCGTATATTATGCATATTTGCTGCAATAGTTGTCAAAGAGTTTAATGGTCTGTGAAATGATTCATTGACTCTTCCTGCAGAAGTTGAAAGTGTGTGTGTGCGTGCATGCGTGTGTGCGTGCGTGCCTGCGTGTGTGTGTCTGTCGGATTATAAACAAACATATTTGTTATAAAAACTATGCCTTCCGGATTGCCTGCAATTATGTGCATATTCAAAGAAACTGTATGCGAGTATGACATTATACCAGAAGCCTTCATTTATTTAATTTATTTAATTTGATTTGAATGGCATCATGTATGATAGAGCTATCCCATCCCATTGACTCAACAAGAAATAGATCTCTATCAAACAAGCGTACTTTAATATCATTAACATGACAATTAATTTCCACAGTGTGGTAAACTGCTATTATTTTACCAAGTTCTCATCCAAATAATATGCCGGTGACCATAAAAATGTCTAAAAATGCGTGGTAGTCCATTTAATTCGCAGTGTGCGGTATGTCGATGGCTATCAATGCACTAGACATATGCTTTGCCTGACTTTCCGTATCCATACCATGAAGAAAATACCATTAAGAGTAACTATGAATCTCAAGTTTCAGAAGAAATCTAAGAAGATAATCCTGTCAATGTATTGAGTTGTTTGGACCATATCATATGTCGATCGCTGCTCGTGCGGTGGACATCGGGTGTCGTTAACCTCGGCCACCATCTACAATATGTGTGCACTATTCACCCGCTGTAGCATACATGACCCTTACATTGAAAACATTGTTAAGTTAATTACCGCGTCCTTTTGATAACAATCGCTTAGGACATAGTATCTTATAGTACCATTGTTAACTTTATCATCCACCGCACGGTGAAACAAGTGACTGGCATTCTCTGCCTGCAGTACTACAAGTTGTACAGACTTGGGTGTTCATGTTTCCCAGGGCATTGACCTCATAAGTCCGCAATTCTAGAACATGCGTTTGTCTTTGGTCTGTAGATGTTGCTTCTTAGTCCCCGTACCTTTATTGCAGTTTTACTGTCTCAACCACTCTCCTTACTAACATGAGCTAATGAAAATGACAATTCTTACATCGCACCAAGACAGTCTGCGCCGGTCATTCACTCCATGTCCATTCCGATTCGCTTCTTCCCGTTGGAACAAATGACAATGATGGCGGATTTTAGCGGCTCTGCTTACTGCTTCTGCATATCTTAGAAAGATAAATGTCTTAACTGGCTGCCGTAGATGATTAGAGATACGTTTGTTTGGAGCTATATGATGTGACATCAAGGCGTTTCTGTTCATTAACTCGCGAGTCAATTTTCTCCGGCCACTGTGTCATTTACCTCTGACGATGGGTTCAAAGTTTTCCGAGTGGCGGTCATGCACGTTCGGACTAAAGGTCAGAGGTCAGTAGCCAGCCAAAGGCATGCAGCTATTGTAGAAGCGTTAACTTTTTTCAGTTCGCATTGGTTTATTTTTAGTCGTCGACCTCGACTGACCTTTTCCGTGAGAAACTCTGACCGTATAGAGGTCACGAGGACGAGAGTTTGTTTTCATCTGAGGGCATTGAACTTTTCGAGCAAAGCTGGAAGAGGAAAAAAATAACAACGTATGGCGCGCAAGGCAGTTGGAGCTTCCCGCTGCTTGCAAACAATGAGATGAAATGGGCAAACGGAAGATAGAAATTATAAGAGGAGGCTGTAGCTGTCAGACCGATGGAAGGAAGAAAAGACTTGACTTATTAGGACTAATTAGAGAAATGATAGCATCTGAATAAATACGGGACACGCCACAAAAAGGGGATACCGTGGGGATATTTGGCCTTATTGCTATATCAGATGCAGTTTGAAGCTTGTCAATTTTCTTTTATCGAAAAATGATGACCTTTGAACTTGTGCGGCAAAATTTGCAATTTAGTGTGTCTTTCAGTGGATAAATGTTGTGCTAAAGATAAGTTCCGAATACGGCCATGTTTTGTAATGGATTAGAATCGTCTAGCTCAAAATGTGATTTATATTAAGAACATTGCGTGTTAACGCAAACAACAACAACAACATAATTAGTGATCTATCGAGTAGTGTACAAGGGTATGGGCCAAGTTGAAATGCACGAACTTCTAAATACTTTGTCGATGCATTACAATTAAGAGTGTAATGTCAAGTTATTTTCATGACAAATTTATAAGAGAAGAAAAAAAATGTATTCAAAATAATTCGAGTTTTATAAGCCAATACACGGCAACGCCTGGCCTTGAGATCATCATCCGCCCTGTTCAAGTTATAATTACCCGAGAGCTTTAGCCATGTGTAAGTGTTCTAAAATGCACATGTGAACGTTCTTAAACTACACTAATACGGATTAATCGTTTAGCTATCATCGTAAAATATACTTCTTTTACAATAAAAACAAGTGAAAATGAATAATATTATCCATACCTTTGCCTAAAATTCCCTTCTCTTTCAGGTCAACATCTCTTGCTTTCAACGTTTCTCTATAATGTCCAAACGTCCTATCACTGGCCAACTGTACAGGGCATCCTTTGCTTCCTTTTATTTCCTTTAAAGGAGGTATCTGACAGTTTGGATCCAGAATGTTTTCATTAAACATCATAGCAAACAATTGCTACCTGTACAGATCTCGCAAAATGTTGTTTATTTATGTCCTACACCTGTCTGAAAAATCAACCAAAACATCACAATCGTCATTTCAAATATGTATTTCCTATCTAAGCTACGCTGCACAGTTAGCTTTTTTTTAAAAACTAAGAAAACCACGTGACCACTAATGTTTTAGCTCATCCACATCATCTGCTGTGATGTCAGTGTCTGTTTTTAGCAGGAATCCCAACCGTTCTTATTTTATAGAATTGAAAAGTGTGAACATTTAAGTTTTGCTTTACGAGTTTCACTGCCCAAAAATTTACATACTGTTGAAAATCGTCAAAGCTTAGACTAAAGTATGAGTGGTTTTTTTTCTGCAGAAATTGTGTACAACTACTCCAAACAGAGGTCAGATATTGTTGAACATATTAGATATTGGCATAGTGCCAAATTGTCAGATACCACTTTTAAGTTGTTGTTTTTTTTCAAGTTTTTGTACTTCTTATAGAAAGAATGAAATTGGAAATTTGCATATCTAGTTCAGCTGGTTCGACCTCTTCAAGCGATCGATTTTTGTGTCCGGCCTGAAGCTTATTAAGAAATTGATTGACGTCACGTTTTGTTTTACTTAGATGTTGAATGATTTTTCTTACTTTCAGCAAATTTGTATGTTTCTTCTCCCGAATCTCCTATATTGGCATCAAGCTCCAACAAAGTGAACACAGGATCCGTTCGGCGGCCATTCTGAACGCGGATAACCACAATGACGTCATTTTACGTGCTCCATTTCGGAGGGCCGATTATCGATTAAGCATTTTTGGCCCGGGCAAAACGACTAAATTTTGTTACTATATAGAGTTGTAACATGTGTATTAATAAGACTAGATGATAAAGTCCTATGAGCATTGAAACAAATAGCCTACCAAAATTGAAAAAGCACAGGACAAAGGAATTCACATGTAGGCAAACTGTTAAAGTAAGAACAAATCTGTGAAGAGTCAATAAGTACTATTGTAACATTTCACTCTTTTCCCATGTTATTTATGTTTAAATCTAGCAAAGTATGAAAATAAGGGATGTATATCCGAGACTTAATAGTTTAAAGGATTCATTGGCATTCAGTTGTCTCATGTATAAGATCAAAGAAGTACATCAAAAACAATGACAGCTGTCTTTAATGGCGGTCTAACGAAAACAAAATCTGACATATCGTTCAATGAAAGCCAGCACGGACTATCCGCATGTTAGTTATAAATGCTGATAACCCACTTTGGTGCTGAATAGGCGAAGACATTCCCTACCTTGAAAAATGTAATAAAAACTACTGGAAGTGAAATAAAATTATGATATATTTGACCAATGACCCATTGAGACTTGTCACGGCAAGCTGTAGGGTGTTGACCGTTTGATTAGACATTAATCTTCAATTCTAACCAAGCATGTTAAACAAATGATTACACGGCTTGATGTACGTTTAAGAATGTTTTAACGGTCCATGTTTAAGTGTACCTTATCATAATGTTTTAACTGTCCATGTTTTAGTGGACTTTTTCCCAGTGTTTTAACGGTCCATGTTTTAGTTGACCTTATTAAAATCTTCATTATCCATGTTTAGTGGACCCCGTATTCATTTTAAGTGGACCTTATCAGAATGTTTTAGCTGTCCATGTTTAAGTGGAACTTATCCTAGTGTTTTAACCCTCCATGTTTTAGTGGACCTTATTAAAATGTTTACTATCCATGTTTAGTGGACCTTATCAGAATGTTTTCGAACCTTATCAGAATGTTTTAACTGTCAATGTTTTAGTGGACCTTATTAGAATGTTTTAACCGTCCATGTTTAAGTGGACCTTATCCTAGTGTTTTAACCGTCCATGTTTAAGCGGACCTTATCCTAGTGTTTTAACCGTCCATGTTTAAGTGGACCTTATCAGAATGTTTTAACTGTCCATGTTTAAGTGGACCTTATCAGAATGTTTTAACTGTCCTTGTTTTAGTGGACCTTATCAGAATGTTTTAACTGTCCATGTTTAAGTGGACCTTATCAGAATGTTTTAACTGTCCATGTTTAAGTGGACCTTATCAGAATGCTTTAACTGTCCATGTTTTAGTGGACCTTATCAGAATGTTTTAACTGTCCATGTTTAAGTGGACCTTATCCTAGTGTTTTAACTGTCCATGTTTTAGTGGACCTTATCAGAATGTTTTAACTGTCCATGTTTTAGTGGACCTTATCAGAATGTTTTAACTGTCCTTGTTTTAGTGGACCTTATCAGAATGTTTTAACTGTCCATGTTTAAGTGGACCTTATCAGAATGCTTTAACTGTCCATGTTTTAGTGGACCTTATCAGAATGTTTTAACTGTCCATGTTTTAGTGGACCGTATCAGAATGTTTTAACTGTCCTTGTTTTAGTAGACCTTATCAGAATGTTTTAACTGTCCATGTTTAAGTGGACCTTATCCTAGTGTTTTAACTGTCCATGTTTTAGTGGACCTTATCAGAATGTTTTAACTGTCCATGTTTTAGTGGACCTTATCAGAATGTTTTAACTGTCCATGTTTTAGTGGACCTTATCAGAATGTTTTAACTGTCCATGTTTTAGTGGACCTTATCAGAATGTTTTAACTGTCCATGTTTTAGTGGACCTTATCAGAATGTTTTAACTGTCCTTGTTTTAGTGGACCTTATCAGAATGTTTTAACTGTCCATGTTTAAGTGGACCTTATCAGAATGTTTTAACTGTCCATGTTTTAGTGGACCTTATCAGAATGTTTTAACTGTCCATGTTTTAGTGGACCTTATCCTAGTGTTTTAACTGTCCATGTTTTAGTGGACCTTATCAGAATGTTTTAACTGTCCTTGTTTTAGTGGACCTTATCAGAATGTTTTAACTGTCCTTGTTTTAGTGGACCTTATCAGAATGTTTTAACTGTCCATGTTTAAGTGGACCTTATCAGAATGTTTTAACTGTCCTTGTTTTAGTGGACCTTATCAGAATGTTTTAACTGTCCATGTTTTAGTGGACCTTATCAGAATGTTTTAACTGTCCATGTTTTAGTGGACCTTATCAGAATGTTTTAACTGTCCATGTTTTAGTGGACCTTATCAGAATGTTTTAACTGTCCATGTTTTAGTGGACCTTATCAGAATGTTTTAACTGTCCATGTTTTAGTGGACCTTATCAGAATGTTTTAACTGTCCATGTTTTAGTGGACCTTATCAGAATGTTTTAACTGTCCATGTTTAAGTGGACCTTATCCTAGTGTTTTAACTGTCCATGTTTTAGTGGACCTTATCAGAATGTTTTAACTGTCCATGTTTAAGTGGACCTTATCAGAATGTTTTAACTGTCCATGTTTAAGTGGACCTTATCAGAATGTTTTAACTGTCCATGTTTAAGTGGACCTTATCAGAATGTTTTAACTGTCCATGTTTTAGTGGACCTTATCAGAATGTTTTAACTGTCCATGTTTTAGTGGACCTTATCCTAGTGTTTTAACTGTCCATGTTTTAGTGGACCTTATCAGAATGTTTAAACTGTCCTTGTTTTAGTGGACCTTATCAGAATGTTTTAACTGTCCATGTTTAAGTGGACCTTATCAGAATGCTTTAACTGTCCATGTTTTAGTGGACCTTATCAGAATGCTTTAACTGTCCATGTTTTAGTGGACCTTATCAGAATGCTTAAACTGTCCATGTTTTAGTGGACCTTATCAGAATGCTTTAACTGTCCATGTTTTAGTGGACCTTATCAGAATGCTTTAACTGTCCTTGTTTTAGTGGACCTTATCAGAATGTTTTTAATGTCCATGTTTAAGTGGACCTTATCAGAATGCTTTATCTGTCCATGTTTAAGTGGACCTTATCAGAATGCTTTAACTGTCCATGTTTTAGTGGACCTTATCAGAATGCTTTAACTGTCCATGTTTTAGTGGACCTTATCAGAATGCTTTAACTGTCCTTGCTTTAGTGGACCTTATCAGAATGTTTTAATGTCCATGTTTTAGTGGACCTTATCAGAATGCTTTAACTGTCCATGTTTAAGTGGACCTTATCAGAATGCTTTAACTGTCCATGTTTTAGTGGACCTTATCAGAATGTTTTTAATGTCCATGTTTAAGTGGACCTTATCAGAATGTTTTAACTGTCCTTGTTTAATATCGACCTGATCACAGTTTTGTATAGATTGTAGGTAATGGAACAGAAACCATGTGATCCAAAATTAAAGATTAATATTACTGGCTTATATATAGTATATATAAAATGACGTATTTTATAACAGTTTGGAGAGCTATGTATAAGGCTTGAGAAAGATATACGGAATAATTAAACAATACAAACACTTTACAATTAAAATATAAAATTAAAAGACTGGTATGATTTTTTTATTTGAAACATTACCATGTATCTAAAATGAAAGAACTGATTGCTCTCAATGAAATGCGACAAAAGATTCTCATCAGTTGATCATAATAACCATCAATGCGTTTGAAAAAGTGTAACGTTTTTCTATACATTTGTATACATTTGAACACCTCAACTCCCAAGGTCATTGTGTCTTGTTACCTTTCATTTTCACTTTTTGGTATTGTTAGTGATCAGACACTAAGCATGTTGTTAATTTAACAGCTAGATGCATTTAATGAACCCTTAATAATACAAGTATGATCAAAGAAAAAAAACTAACAATGGTCGTATTTTCACAATGAAACATCATTATTTCCAGCTAGTCTCCAATTTAATGTCCCCGCATGGTCATTTGTCTTCTGTAATGGTACTTGCTACCATCCAATGTGACCAGGTGGCATTGTTTTAATTGGACACCAAGATGAAAGCGCCGTGTAGGCGAAAGAAAAAGTACATATCATTATTTTCTCATTTTTATTAATTGCAAATAAGTCTTCAATGTGACGAGGAATGACCTTGGACCATTGGTACAAAGGCGTCATTGATATTTTATGTTACCAGTCAACAGTCGTCGTATTTTGTATTCCAGCGTGTTTCATGTGACAACTTTGAATTAGAAATATGATATAAATGGTGCCTAAGTTCTGTTGTATTATCATTTTAATAACAATGATTTTGAATAGTTCAGAGCTCCGCATTTATCATATTATTAAGTCCGACTTCAAATAAATAAATCTGGTTTTGTGATATCTATAATTACAAAATTTTACGCTCTAAACAAATACATTTAGAAATCAATCGACAATTATCTTCACAAAATGGCCTTTTCTCGGAAAAGGTCACTGACCACTGACATTTAGAAGCTCCATCATTATGTTCACACCATGAACCGTTTGTTGAGTGTTTGGTGCCATCCTACTGTTTGTATAAACGTAGCCATCAGAACACAATTAGGTTTTTGTACTATGGCAACCACAAACAAGCGGCTTTCCTTATACCAGAAAATGTAGATTTGTTTTCAAGGGCTCGTTATTTATTTAGCCATTTTCCCAATTGTGAAACCGTGTGTTTACAGTTTGGAACATGATCACGCAAAAAGGTGTCGGAATTTCAGTCATCGTTGACCGATATTTTTTCCCTCTTTTTTTTCTCTCTCTCCAACAAATGTCAACAAACGCGTGACATACTAGGACTGTTATTGAAATTGTTAATGCTTTCATTAATGCCCCCATATGATATTGGGCGTCGTGTTTGCTTAAAGGTCGACGATGAAAAGAAACTTTATATGTATTGTTAAACTGGCCTTCTTTATTAAACTACTTTTTTCGTTTCATAAAGTTACCCTGGCGTGTTATGGTTTTTTCTATTTGTTGTAGCTATGAAATATATGATTGACGGGTAAATAATAAGCAATGTCAATTGTTCAATATTAAAGTGTCACTTTGAATAGGTCTATTCAATTTAACGAGTTGGATACGGTGACCGGGGAATATAATTTCTTTGTTCTTCTATAACCTTTTTCTCACAATTAACCTTCGGGCTTCGGCGTAACATTTTTTTTTTTTTTTTTACTTTGGATCTCGATTGATTGGTATTAGTCTTTTGTAGAAATTATGGACATGACAATAGTCTCCGAGAGAACTCGGTAACCTGACAGTCTATGACATGGGAACTATCAGGATGACGACAGTGCCCGTGGGACAAAATAGGACAAGCAAAAAATCCAGTAATAATGGTATCGCATAGATTTAACTCTCTGAGTGGGCGTGGCAAAATTGAGTTATTAAGTGTCCAAGTGTCCCAGCTATAACTTTGCTATTTTTCACAGGTATATAATACTGAAAAAGACACGAAGGTGTGTCGTGCATAGTGCACAGCCCACACGGTCAATGTCATTGTCAATGTCAATGTCATACATCCAAACAAATTATTGGTACATTAAATGCTCCTGCGAAATGCTGCTTTACATTGTCTTTATTTATAGATTAAAAAGAGAATGGCTATTTAAAGCGACGGGTTTTCATGATTAGTTTTGTCGATTAATTGAGAAAGTGTCCCAAACCGTCTTTGCTCAGAGTACAGTTTGACATTATGTAGAAATGATGCACAGCTTCACCAAACATATTTTACATGTATTTTATATAAGCAAACTGTTAGATACCACCTTTAAAGTGAAATAGTAAGTGCAAGTGAAGTGACCAACGTCAAAAGCAACCTGGACAAGGTATGTATGAAGTACAAGAGCTGTCTTACGGCTGACACTTACTAAACACGTGCACTAACTGTTTATTAATTCAAACTATAATTCCGTTTAATTACAACGGTATGACCAGCAAAACTGAATGACTTTGAGGAAAATGTATTGAGGGGAAGGTTAAGCACGATAGGGATTACAAATTTCTTAGTATTACAAAGATATCGCATAGATAATATATATTTCTTACTTCCATGTCCGTAATTATTTGAATAAAGATCGTAATAACCTGTTACGATTGCCGATTCACAAAGTAAAATCTTCTACTTATAGATTTGAGGCAAAATGCAATAAAATATTGATATTTCTTTTACTCGCATCCTTTTTGTTTCTTTTTGGATGTCAAAATAAGTAATAATAATAACGACCTTGTTTTCTCGGACATACTTACATTCGGCTTACAACTGTGTTGTTGTTTTGGAGAGAGATAAAGGTATTATCATACTATCAATTCAGTTATCGAAGACGGTCTACTTTTCAAACAACACAACAATTTAGGTGCGATCTATTTACGCACAACGAGGTTTGTACACGTTGGGAAAACTGGGCCAATTCTCCCTTGAATTACTTCCGTATTTCGGTCTTGATATTTTAATTCCTCACTGTGTGACGCAGTCACTTGTTTTTATCCCCCCACCCCTTCCTACCCTAATATAGTTTCAGGACAAATGGATTATTAGGAAAAATGGATTTTTAAAACTTGTCATCAATAGGGAGATCTTTTATCACAGTAAGTGTGGGCTTTAAAGGGCTACACGGATCATGTTAACAGTATTCTTTGGGCATACAAATCACAAACCCCGCATTGATCTAAACGTTTCAAGATAATGAGGAAGATACGGACCACAATCATCTAGTACGGTAATCGTATGTTTACATAGAAAATAAACTATGGCTGAAGTATGTTGTAGTATGATCTATTAAATAAATAGGCGATTCATATTTCACATGAGTTCTCAAAGGTCGGACGCATATTGTCATAACATTTGGCGTTTTCTTCTATTTCGAATGTCATTTTGCATGACTAACAGTCATTGCACCTTCTTCTATGTAGAATGTTATGTTCCTCGTTTAATTCCCTTTGAAGCGATATATATATATAAATGCTCAAAATGGCGGTGCACTGGTTTGTTAAGCTATAACAATTAAAAGTAGCTGAAAAACGTTGTTACGCATTTGATTTTTCCAATCTAGAGGCAACACAAAATTTTGAAGGGCATAAAATGTAACATTTGATTTCACTATTTCTCGTGGATCAACACACCTTTACTTTTTGTAAAAAAAAGCAAATTTTACGAACTTTCACCACGTCGATTTAATATGACTCACAAAATTCTCGACACCTTGTCCGGCCGGCAATGATGACAAATTGCGCTTTGTCCTATGCTGAAACACAACGATCTCTGTCCATTTTGCTTGTTATGTAAAAATAGATCACGAAGTTTGTAAAGCTTATTCCGTTGAGTTGCTAGTACAAGATGACATAAAAGGAAAGGCGGGGGGCATGCCATCATGTTGCGGGATCATCGACAACATAGTCTGACACACTGTCATTGGCCTGCTTCCCTCGTGTCTAGACAAAATATCTGTCTTACACACAGCATACCATCGGACCTGAAAGGAAATAGAGATTAAAATAGCTTCTGTCCTGGTCGTAAAATCCTTTGAAGCTTCGATGTTCGGCAGTTAAAACAATTAAAACAATCGTTTCAAGTCGCATGTCAATATGACCTTATAAACATCTTTGCTTGATGCCAACACGAATGGCAAATTAAATATTGCATAAAACTATTACTAGTAAAATGATGATTTCCGCTGATTTCACGTTGTACGTAATTAAAATGTTAATTTAGGCCAATCACCCATCTAATAATGGATCTTCAAACAGTAGGGCAAGAACTTTTCAGCTCACCTCTGACACGCCAGTGGTTCTAGCCAGACATTTGCCGTTACCTCGCCTAATAGTAACCTTGACATGCTTCTGTATATAAAAATCAACCAACAAAAATAAATTACAACAATTACAATATATAAATTTGGAAGATATAGAACAAATGGCCAGAAATGTTACAAATGACCATCAATTTAAGCAAAGTTATTATTATTATTATTATTATTATTATTATTATTATTCGTTATTATTATTCGTTATTTTTATATTTCGCTATTATTAACATTATTACCATATTTATGTGTTAAGGTATAAACGTTGACACATATTTGACCCATATAAGAATATTTATTTAGATATGCTACTTGTTCTGCATTTAACATATTCCTTTCTATGCTAATATAAAGCTTCCATTACAGTGTAATGAAGCCATCAGTATGAGAACACTGACTAAAGTTAAAGCAATGAAGACGTATGTGTCCTCTCCATCAGCCTATAATTATGTCACATGACAACGCACCAATACAGGTATAAACTGGTGCATATGCAAATGTCGAAGCCTTTTAATTAAGCGAAGAAATTGCACATTTAAAGTGAACTCAACCAAATGAACTTTCAACTAAAACTTAATAAGAATTTTCTATCTAAAGCAGTATAGAAAGAACTTTTTTTCTTTATAATAATTAAATGTTTATGAATAAATTACGTTGTAGTACAGAAACTTTGAAACAGGTATTGGTTGTTGTTGTTTTTTACATAAAAATGCATAGACGTTGTGTTTGTACAATGTTTAGTACATGTAAATAACACATTGGATTTGTTTCGCTTTTTAAAATAAAGGTTAACGTGTAGTTAGATGCTTTAGAGACTCTTTTCTCTTTCATACAGATTCGGCGATGGGTCTTTATAAAGTTTAAATAGGTAAGTTTGATGAACCATAAATACTTTTTAAAGCCTAATATACCTTAATTTTTACTGTAAAATAAAATATAACAAAAGGTATAATATATAGCAACACGCGATATCCAAGCCAGAGGACTCAAGTATGATGGTAAGCACATAACCAACCACGTGACCATAAAGACATGCTGTTTGAGATGATCGGAAATCTCGACAATTTTTGTAAACCTCGTTGTCCAAAAAAAGTTACTACTTCATTTTTCATTCACCGAGAACATATGTAGAAAATACAGAGAAAAAAACAAATTGACAAACGCATTGGAGATTAAATGTACCAAATATTTTACAGAACTAAACGCATCAATTACGTAAGAACATTTTTTGTTAAATATTTATTTCTGACATATGAACCCACTGGCAGACATGATATCTAACTACATGTAGTTTAAATGTAAGACTAGAAGGCCAGAGCATGCCTTTTAATAGTTTGACAAGAAAGCGATGATTTACCTATACGTAGGTCAAAGGGAAAGATGAAGGGCGGTGACAAGCATGGAAAGAATGAAACTGGAGTGATTTATTTCACGATTTGTACTGTCTAACAATTGAGCTAGTGATGAAATCGTTTTACTAAGGTTAAAATACGAATTTATTAAGAAATTATGCCCAAATTCCCAAAACAGTTGTTAAAATATATTGCTACATGTAGTTGCTACATGTAAACTGTCGGATACTGAACAGAACAGAACATAGTTTTATTTACATTTGTACTGATGTGCCTCATCGTATTATAAATACAATATACAAATATAGTATCTGGTTTAGTTATTAATATGAAAGAGAAGAAATAAAAAAATAACAATATATAAACCTTTTTGTCTGATAGTTGCCTTATAATTGACATAAAAGAAACAACATAAGAGAATGAACTTTATGTATTATTGACGCTTATGTTCCTTCTTACTAAGGTTGCTTTCTTGATAAAAAAGCGCGACATTAATAAGTATGTTCTTATCTTTTGAATCAAACAGCAAACACATTTAATATACAGACGGTCTATTATACAAAGCTGAGTTCAGGTTTTTTCTTCTTAAATCAGTGTATACTGGGCATACACAAACAAAATGAAAGACATCTTCAATGTCTCTGTTATTACATAGGAAACAGTATCTGCTCTCTCTAGATTCAGGATTTCATGAAAATCGTTCAGTGTGAATTCTTAGAGAATGTGCAGAAATTCTCATTTTGGTAATAAAATGTCTTGAATCATTTGGTAAAATATCCAAGTACGGTTCGTAGTTTAGCATGTCCTTTATATTCTTATAAAATCTAATACATCATTACTATTCAATAAGCCATACCATTCTTGTGTAAAAGAGTCAATAAAACGTTGTTTAAATACCAGAGGGAATGTTTTCTTATTAATTGAATTTTGATCCTGAAACACTTCTGAAAAACCATATCTGTCAAATAAGATTTTTACATTGTAAACCCAGTTTAAGCAACCATTTAAACAATCTTCCAAACCTTGTTTATACAATGTTACAGTTATTTTATTTGCAGAATGTATTATTTTACACCAGTACTTAATAACTTTCATAAAACGAGTAATATATAAAAGGTAGCGTCCAAGTTCTGCATATACAGCTACAGAACTGGTAAAAGAACCGATATTTCATATATTTTAACAAAATTTTAAGTGCAGACGTTATAGTTCAAATCTAACGCTAGAGAACGGTTGTGTGCCTTTAAATGTCTAATTGATGACTTTCCTCAAGGTTTGCGGGATTTATTGGACCATTTGCATACAAAAGAGGAAACTTAAAATGCTCTCGCACCTGGGAGGTGCACTGAAAATAATCGCCAACATACCATCATTAACAGCGACAAAAATAAAACATAAGTGATAGGCTTATTATTCTGCATCGTCATACATTACGCCCAAACAAGGAGGCAGCATTGTTCAAAGAAAATTATCTTTTTTTCCTCCTTCAAATTAATGATTTATAATTATTAACAATGTTTGTGGTTTTGTCTACCGACGTGTTTGTACTCGACATTAAAAAGTACATGTACACGTCTCGATTTCGACGCAATACACATACAGTAGGAATAGATTCACGTTTACGAATCCATGTAACACTAATTAGGACTTCAAACAGAACACGTGCGCTCGTTTGTTTGATGTAATTCAACTCGTAGAGTACATTCGAGTTAGCCCTAACTTGTTCAAATGATGTGTTGGTCTTTGTATTCTGTTTAATGTCTTTTGTAAGATATGTTTGCAGGTGTCTCAGAATTAAATAACATAAGACAATAGAAGTTAAATTACATTTTCTGTGGGCTTATAATACATTTAACATATTTAAAATATGTATAATGTGCCTTTTCAAGTACTCTTTTTAGTATAGGTCTTGTCACGAAATGAAGCATAATGATGCTGTATTATAATTTGTAGTTGTGAAAATAATATTTTTTTGTTTGTTTATTTTTCCATTTTCTGGAAACGTTCAGTTTTTTCTATCTTCGGTGTTGCCTTCCTCACTTTTGAGACTGTCCGCCATCCTCCGCCATTGTTGTTTACGAATTAAGGGTCACGACCAAAGTAAATGCGGGTCAATAACAAATGCGAAACTGATCGAAACATTTCGGTTCGAAATATAGGACCCTCCAGTAATAAAGTATTTGATAAATTTTATGATTTGTTTTTTTATTGACTCATTTTAAATAATGTTAACAACTATGGACAAATAACCATTGTATATGCCATATAATGTATCTGAAAAGTTATTTCCAGCAAATTTGATGATGAAATTCCAAAACCACATATAACTGTAACAATGTCAACGAACTGACTGTCCTAAAACACATTTTCAGATAAAAACATATCCTAAAAAATACTTCCGAAATTACATGTAGAGATGTATAAGAAAACAATAGCAGTTGGACTTTTTTTATCTGAACTCACCAACGACCAATCTCATACTTTTTAAAATATTAAAGTAAACCCGTGTATGTTAATATTTGACACGTGGCTCTATAAAATAAATTGTCAAGTTGAATTGATAAACAATATTTACATTTTTAAACTTAATTTAAATATGGTCCGTCTATTTTATTTTATTAATCATATAAGAATTAGTTCAGTGTAAACTCTTTTTGTCTTAAATAATACAATTTAAGTCACAATGTCTCCTTCAAATCTTCATGCTTCTGCAAACATGAACATGGGTTTGTTTCGACTTACATATCTTGCCAAGCGTTATTTTGAGGACGAAATAAAAATACTCTTATCAATTTGTTTTATAAACCTACATAGTGCATTGATTTAAGATGCTATGAATGATAGAAATCATGTGACAATGTTTCACACCAGGAGTTGCTATACCGTCTGCAGTGGTGTAACGCGGCTGTAATTTGATTCCTTTAATCGCAGACGACATCAAAACTAACACCTTTATTCAGGAGCTGGGTATCATGTTTCATAGTATTGTTAAACGGACATTGACATCGCTTTATCAGAAATTTATATTTGTTCAGTCTAATTTATTTGAGCTGATAAACTGGAAGTAATTATAAAAAAAATGCAAACTATATATCCTTTGGATCGACGCTTCTTCTGTCTGTGCTTGTTTTGTTCAAATCTGTAAGAATGGAACTGTAAGAATATCTAATCGAGTCTATCAAATCGTCTTGTTAACAATGCAGTGGAATGTCACACATAGTAAACTGAGTGAATACATTACTACACATTGATGCCTCCATATAAATAAAGGAACAATTGTCTCTTTGGCTGTATGATGATATCTTCATTATAAATTCGATGTCTGGCGTTTTGGGGGGTCAGGCACACAAGATGTTCACCTACATTTTAAATCACCACTGCCAAGTTCTTTTGTTGATACGGATTAATAGCTTTTATGAGCATAATGCCGTCTACAAGAAGATTGTATCGTAACATACGGAGAATATTGAGAATGTATCAAGGGATGAGACACGTGGCTCAAACTCACATATATCTTGAAAGGAGTTTATACTACGTGTAGGTTATTTAAGTATATAACAAGAACAGTCGTTGATGCAAAGCATCAAAGGCGACGCAGAAAAGTGAAGAGGCAGAGATTAAAGCAATATGGGAGCAAGTAACAAAGACATCTGAAAGGTTATGATTTTTATTTTAAAGTTTTCAGTATACAATAAATCTCGAGAGAAAAAGTATGTATAACCTATATTCCTGAGACCATAAAATGTTTAAAACAAAATAAAAAGCAAAACGCCGACAACAATTGAAAAGGTTTTCTAAGATGCTACATATGTAGATGTTACAGGTGTCGAAGAAAAAGTTGCAAAATTATTACAATTAACTATAAAACTAAAGCGTACAAGCGGAAATTGCACATGTGCGGCAGCCTCATATTACAACTAAGTATAGTTCATAGAGGGTTTTTTTTCTCGAACATAGTATGTTTTTTTCTCGGTATCTTTTTGTTTATTTTCAAAGTTATTTTGAAAGTTACATACACACAAAAATAAATATAAAAATAGATAAATAAAATAGAACGCCGTTTGCGGAATAGGACCCGTATTTTACCAGGTTTAAAAAGTCCGCAAAACAAACTTTTCCCATGTGCGAATTTCAGTGAGCATTCCAGCGCGTCGCCAATAAAAGTCCTACTTTTTCTGATTTGACACGTAAAAAGTTGTATGCACATATAGTTTCGGGTAAATTTCCAGAAAGTTTGTAAAATTATGGAAATTGAATTCTGTTGCAGTCAGACCTAAATAGTAATAATATACTTGTTTTTACACTCCCTTGATTATTGCTTTTATACACTTGCAACATAATGTCCGAAATGCAATATTGTACAAACTCAGTCATTAACGTAACTGTTTGGCTTGGGATTGACGCAATAATAAAATACAAATTAAGCGCGCATTAAATGGGTCACTTACGTAAAAAATGGCCAAGTCGCTTTCAAGGCCGAATTTCCACATTTGAACATTCACATTAAATATATAATTGGATCATATAACATCATATTTTTATAAATAAGTGTTTTTATGTTAAAACAATCATAGATTTAAAGGCGGTATCCGACAGTTGGGATCAACATATATTTTCATTATATTGTTACGACCGATGTCGCTATTTAAGATTTATTTATACAATGGCACGTTTACTAACGACGAAATGGTGTAATAGAAAGAACAAACCAGCAACAAACTAGTACAATAATGTTTTATTTTAACAATTAAATCTATGGCAGTAACAAAATAATAACAGATATATTATACGAAATTTGAGAATGCAAAATAAATGTTAGCTTACAGTTTGTCCCTTTAGGAGGTGTCCCTTTAATAGTCCAATTAATAATCCAACGTCGAATAATCCTGAAGAGTTTTTGGTAGAATGTCCTCGTAGATACGCACAGTTGAGATAATCTAAAGGTAAAACAATACACGAATGTAATTAATATAATTCCAAATCCAACACTTTAATACTTATATCACTGTAGAATATAAGTCAACGTAAGTTTCAACACAGAAAGGTTTGATATAGAAGCTGCAAGTATTTCCAAACTATATGTCCAAACTTTATGTCCAAACCTAAACGTAATTCGACTAACAAGCCCTTATATAGACCCAAAAGAATTCTAGAACGCAGAGGTCTGCCAGAACAATCAGCGAAACCCAGTTAAAAATAAACAATTTCATTTTCTAGCATGATCCCTTTTCTTTCTAGCTGTTACGCGAACTGCTACGTCATCATTAATACTACAACGGTAAACAAACCCTTAACCTGACTTGCGTAACCTTAAACGCTGGTGTACTACTGTACATAACAATATATTATAATAAACCATTGTCACTTGAACAGATATTGCAAATTGCTGTTTATTGATGTCCTACACCTGTCTGACAAGTGAACCATAACGCCGCAATCCATCATTCCAAACATGGCTTTCCTATCTGAGCCACGCTGCACAGTTAGCTACTTTTACACTAAGAAAACCACGTGACTACTTATGTTTTAGCTGATCCACGTCATCCGCTGTGGCGTCGATGTCTTTTTTTAGCAGAATTCCCAATTGTTCTTATTCATAGATTTGAAAATGATGAAGATTTAAGTTTTGATTAACTAGTTTTACTGACGTAAAATTGAGAGATACTGCTGAAAATCGTCAAAGCTTAGGCTAAAGTATGATTTTTTTCTGCAGAAATTATGTACAAATACCAAAATAAAGATAACATATTGTTACATATATTAGATTTGGGCAAACTGTCGGATACCACCTTTAAATTTGTTTATTTATATATTTGTTTTAAGTTGGATATATTTGTTATATGATAGTTGGATATGTTTGTTATATGATAGTTGAATATGTTTGTTATGATAGTTGAATATGTTTGTTATAAGATAGTTGGATATGTTTGTTATATGATAGTTGAATATGTTTGTTATATGATAGTTGGATATGTTTGTTATATGATAGTTGGATATGTTTGTTATATGATAGTTGGATATGTTTGTTATATGATAGTTGGATATGTTTGTTATATGATAGTTGGATATGTTTGTTATATGATAGTTGGATATGTTTGTTATATGATAGTTGGATATGTTTGTTATATGATAGTTGATATGTTTGTTATATGATAGTTGGATATTGTTGTGTTATAATAGTTGGATATGTTTGTTATTATTTGGATATGTTTGTTATATGCTAGTTGGATATGTTTGTTTCTATCATAGTTTTATATTTTGTTATATGATATTGCCTCTGTTTCTTCTCTGCTCGTTGGCTCTGTTTGTTCTGCTCTTGCCTGTTTGTTCTCTGCTCGTTGGCTCTGTTTGTTCTCTGCTCGTTGGCTCTGTTTGTTCTCCTCTCGTTGCTCTGTTTGTTCTCTGCTCGTTGGCTCTGTTTGTTCTCGCTCGTTGGCTCTGTTTGGTCTCTGCTCGTTGGCTCTGTTTGTTCTCTGCTCGTTGGCTCTGTTTGTTCTCTGCTCGTTGGCTCTGTTTGTTCTCTGCTCGTTGGCTCTGTTTGTTCTCCGCTCGTTGCCTCTGTTTGTTCTCTGCTCGTTGGCTCTGTTTGTTCTCCGCTCGTTGGCTCTGTTTGTTCTCTGCTCGTTGATAGTTGGATATGTTTGTTATATGATATTTAATAATAAAGCAGTTGTATTTGGGGTGGTCGCCATAAGACAACCACATCTGTTGTTTTACGCGTGTGATAACATGTTCAAATTATACTTTATTATTTATAATTATTTTCCTAATTTGTGTAGATATTTATGTCACATATGAAACTTTGATGTCGACTTTCGTGACTAACTAAAATACACAAACAAGTCACGACATAATTAGCATTGTTTGTTTGCCCTTTAAGATATCATTATTTTTTCCCAACAAATTATCCAGTTATGTGATCAAGGGTTGTTTTAATTAACATCATGACTATGTAGTTAGATGAATATTCACATAAAATAACAAAATAAAAATAAAAACACACAACATTTATAGGTATATAAAGAGAAGTAAATATGAGATTCAAAACAATGCGGGGTATTACTTTTGCCTCGATATATATGGATTGAAAGATAAACCCCCAAAACATGTCCTTGTAGATAATATTGAAGATAAACCGTACTGTCATATTCATAGGGCCATATACATTACAGTACACGTTCCTTTATATAGGTCCTGGTTAGCACTTATCAGAAATCAAACTCTTCAAATACTTTCTTGCCAATGTGTGCTGTTTTTCTGTCAAATTTACATTTGCTGTCTCAGTTTGCTTTTGAAATTGAAGAAAGTGATTGAAAATGTTATCATCATTTCAGAACATTTTTGCAAACATATCTGTGATCCGATATTATTGCCTACTGTTGGGCCAATACAGTTTCGGTTTTTGGCCAAAGTCACTGGAGTCCTTTACAAACCTAGGGTGACGCTCCAACATTTACTCAGCATTTAATAATTCTGTTCGAGTTAATTTACAATACATTCAACATAAAATCATTCCTTTCACCGCAAAATAGAAAAATGAAACATATACGTTTCCTAATCAAACTATTATTATTCTATTTATATTGGGATGTGTATAACAAGAACATATCTACAAGTAATTGGCCCCAGTTATGTGATCTGTATTGTTTTGGTATACATCTTTTGTACCTTTGTATTCGGGACATTGATCTTGATGTTGAGTAATCTTCGTACGTGTGCTTCTTGCCCATACTGTCTGTAGTCCGTTTCATATGCTGTCGTATTTGATACCAATATCTGGTCGTAGAATGACGCTGACACCAATATCTGGTCGTAGAATGACGCTAACACCCAAATCTGGTCGTAGAATGGCGCTGACACCAATATCTGATCGTAGAATGGCGCTGACACCAGTATCTGATTGTAGAATGACGCTGACACCAGTATCTGGTCGTAGAATGGGTCTGACACCAATATCAGGTCGTAGAATGACGCTGACACCAGTATCTGATCGTAGAATGACGCTGACACCAGTATCTGGTCGTAGAATGGGTCTGACACCAATATCAGGTCGTAAAATGACGCTGACACCAATATCTGGTCGTTGAATGGCGCTGACACCAATATCTTGTCGTAGAACGACGCTGACACCAATATCTGGTCGTTGAATGGCGCTGACACCAATATCTTGTCGTAGAATGACGCTGACACCAATATCTGGTCGTTGAATGGCGCTGACACCAATATCTTGTCGTAGAATGGCGCTGACACCAGTATCTGGTCCTAGAATGACGATGACACCAATATCTGGTCGTAGAATGACGCTAACACCAATATCTGATCGTTGAATGGCGCTGACACCAATATCTGATCGTAGAATGGCGCTGACACCAATATCTGGTCGTAGAATGGCGCTGACACCAATATCTGATCGTAGAATGACGCTGACACCAATATCTGATCGTAGAATGGCGCTGACACCAATATCTTGTCGTAGAATGGCGCTGACACCAATATCTGGTTCTAGATTGGCGCTGACACCAATATCTGGCCGTAGAATGGTGCTGACACTAATATCTGGTCGTAGAATGGCGCTAACACCAATATCTTGTCGTAGAATGGGGCTAACACCAATATCTGATCGTAGAATGGCGCTGACACCAATATCTGGCCGTAGAATGACGCTGACACCAATATCTGGTTCTAGATTGGCGCTGACACCAATATCTGGCCGTAGAATGGTGCTGACATTAATATCTGGTCGTAGAATGACGCTGACACCAATATCTGGTCGTAGAATGTCGCTAACACCAATATCTAATCGTAGAATGTCGCTAACACCAATATCTGATCGTAGAATGGCGCTGACACCAATATCTGGTCGTAGAATGACGCTGACACCAATATCAGGTCGTAGAATGGCGCTGACACCAGTATCTGATCGTAGAATGACGCTGACACCAGTATCTGGTCGTAGAATGGGTCTGACACCAATATCAGGTCGTAGAATGGCGCTGACACCAGTATCTGATCGTAGAATGACGCTGACACCAGTATCTGGTCGTAGAATGGGTCTGACAGCAATATCAGGTCGTAGAATGACGCTGACACCAATATCTGGTCGTTGAATGGCGCTGACACCAATATCTTGTCGTAGAACGACGCTGACACCAATATCTGGTCGTTGAATGGCGCTGACACCAATATCTTGTCGTAGAATGACGCTGACACCAATATCTGGTCGTTGAATGGCGCTGACACCAATATCTTGTCGTAGAATGGCGCTGACACCAATATCTGGTCCTAGAATGACGATGACACTAATATCTGGTCGTAGAATGACGCTAACACCAATATCTGATCGTAGAATGGTGCTGACACTAATATCTGGTCGTAGAATGGCGCTAACAACAATATCTTGTCGTAGAATGGGGCTAACACCAATATCTGATCGTAGAATGGCGCTGACACCAATATCTGGCCGTAGAATGACGCTGACACCAATATCTGGTTCTAGATTGGCGCTGACACCAATATCTGGCCGTAGAATGGTGCTGACATTAATATCTGGTCGTAGAATGACGCTGACACCAATATCTGGTCGTAGAATGTCGCTAACACCAATATCTAATCGTAGAATGTCGCTAACACCAATATCTGATCGTAGAATGGCGCTGACACCAATATCTGGTCGTAGAATGACGCTGACACCAATATCAGGTCGTAGAATGGCGCTGACACCAATATCTGGTCGTAGAATGACGATGACACCAATATCTGGTCGTAGAATGACGCTAACACCAATATCTGGTCGTAGAATGTCGCTAACACCAATATCTGATCGTAGAATGGCACTGACACCAATATCTGATCGTAGAATGACGCTGACACCAATATCTGATCGTAGAATGGGGCTAACACCAATATCTGATCGTAGAATGGCGCAGACACCAATATCTTGTCGTAGAATGGCGCTGACACCAATATCTGGTTCTAGATTGGCGCTGACACCAATATCTGGCCGTAGAATGGTGCTGACACTAATATCTGGTCGTAGAATGGCGCTAACACCAATATCTTGTCGTAGAATGGGGCTAACACCAATATCTGATCGTAGAATGGCGCTGACACCAATATCTGGCCGTAGAATGACGCTGACACCAATATCTGGTTCTAGATTGGCGCTGACACCAATATCTGGCCGTAGAATGACGCTGACACCAATATCAGGTCGTAGAATGGCGGTGACACCAATATCTGGTTCTAGATTGGCGCTGACACCAATATCTGGTCCTAGAATGGCGTCGTTCAAGGGTGGCATCCAACTGTTTGTCTTCACCAATTATACGCATTCCTTAATTGAAAGGATTTCTGCAAAAAGTCCAATCTAAGTCAAACAAAAGATTATAGAAATCGTGAACTAAATCAATCTGCATGTCCATTCTTTATAAAACTTTAAATAAGCATGATTGTGATTTCTGCTAAAAATTAACATCGACGTCAGATTACATAAAGTGAAGGGTCACGTGGTTTTCTTTAAAAATAACTAACTGTGCAGCGATGCTTTGATTGGAAATACCTATTTGTAATGACGAATGGTCTGTTCTGCTTCTTTTTTTTCCACATAGATGTAGGACATCAATACTCAGCATTTTGCGAGAAACTTTTCAGGCAACAATAATTGATTTGGTTCTTTGAGAGAAAAAAAATCTGATCCAAACTATTGGATACCGCCTTTACAGGAAGAAGTCCATTTGTTACCTTTCTGCACCATTGTCTTCATCAGACTATGTCGTCCCTTATAAAGAACAAACCTTGTCGCTATGGTGATCCAGAAGCATTTACCTGTGTGCACGTAGCGGTGTAACCATACAAAGCTCGCGTCATTAACAATCAAATACTGAGTAGGTCCACCAAAGAAAAATTAAATGCTAACAAGTTTCTATTTTAGTCGTACCGCCATTTCATCCAACCGGAAACGGTGTCAACATTCAAATACAGATTCCAGCAGAAGCAGAAAGAGTAATAGCGGAATTTCTTTCATATGAGTCAGGTCCGTACGTAAAGGTCTTGAGACACAAGACGTTCAGAAAGGACATCTTACACTTCATTAACGTTTCATGAAATGTTATATTTGACAAATGATACATGTATCTGTCAATTATAACCAAGCTATCATGACATCAAAGTTACTTGTCAGAATTTTATACTAGCTTTCGACTTGCATCGGTTTGCACGTCGGCGACTCTTACCGCTCGGCCACGGACGTCCCATTTTGCAAGTGTATATTAGACTGTAAATAACTTTAAGGGTGACTGTAGAACAAAGGTTGGAAGCATATGAGACAAAAGCACAATGGATTTGAATATAAATAGATCTGGAAGATGTGTTTTCCGCTAAAAAACGAAATTGTTTGATTTTATTCAGTTTTGCAGAATGCCCGTGCTGTAGTATTCGAGTACAATATACAACTGGGCGACCATGTGGTAAAGTCTGAGTATCTAGTACAATTGAGCGACCATGTGGTAGAGTCTGAGTACCATGTACAACTGAGCGACCATGTGGCAGAGTCTGAGTACCATGTACAATTGGGCGACCATGTGGTAGAGTCAGAGTACCATGTACAATTGGGCGACCATGTGGTAGAGTCTGAGTACCATGTACAATTGGGCGACCATGTGGTAGAGTCTGAGTACCATGTACAATTGTGCGACCATGTGGTAGAGTCTGAGTACCATGCACAACTGGGCGACCATGTGGTAGAATCTGAGTACCATGCACGGCTGGGCGACCATGTGGTAGAGTCTAAGTACCATGCACAACTGGGCGACCATGTGGTAGAGTCTGAGTACCATGCACAACTGGGCAACCATGTGGTAGAATCTGAGTACCATGCACAACTGGGCGACCATGTGGTAGAGTCTGAGTATCATGTACAACTGAGTGACCATGTGGTAGAGTCTGAGAAACATGCACAACTGGGGCGACCATGTGGCAGAGTCTGAGTACCATGTAGAATTGGGCGACTATGTGGTAGAGTCTGAGTACCATGCACAACAGGACGACCATGTGGTAGAGTCTGAGTACCATGTACAACAGGGCGACCATATGGTAGAGTCTGAGTACCATGCACAACTGGGCGACCATGTGGTAGAGTCTGCGTACCATGTACAACAGGGCGACCATGTGGTAGGGTCTGAGTACCATGTACAACAGGGCTACTATGTGGCAAAGTCTGGGTACCATGCACAAATGGCGACCATGTGGTAGATTCTGAGTACCTAGTTCAACAGGGCGACCATGAGGTAGAGTCTGAGTACCACGTACAACAGGGCGACCATGTGGCAGGGTCTGAATACCATGTACAATTGGGCGACCATGTGGTAGAGTCTGAGTACCTAGTTCAACAGGGCGACCATGTCTTAGAGTCTGAGTACCACGTACAACAGGGCGACCATATTGTAGAGTCTGAGTACCATGCACAACTGGGCGACCATGTGGTAGAGTCTGAGTACCATGTACAACAGGGCGACCATGTGGTAGAGTCTGAGTTCCATGTACAACTAGGGCGACCATGTGGCAGGGTCTGAGTACCTAGTTCAATTGGGCGACCATGTGGTAGAGTCTGAGTACCTTGTTCAACAGGGCGACCATGTCGTAGAGTATGAGTGCCACGTACAACAGGGCGACCATATTGTAGAGTCTGGGTACCATGCACAACTGGGCGACCATGTGGTAGAGCCTGAGTACCATGTAAAAAGGGGCGACCATGTGGAAGAGTCTAAGTACCATGTAAAAAGGGGCGACCATGTGGAAGAGTCTGAGTACCATGCACAACTGGGTGACCATGTGGAAGAGTCTGAGTACCATGTACAACAGGGCGACCATGTGGAAGAGTCTAAGTACCATGTACAATTGGGCGACCATGTGGTAGAGTCTGAGTACCATGTACAACTGAGCGACCATGTGGTAGAGTCTGAGTTCCATGTACAACAGGGCGACCATGTGGTAGAGTCTGAGTTCCATGTACAAAGGGGCGTCCATATGGTAGAGTCTGAGTACCATGCACAACTGGGCGACCATGTGATAGAGTCTGAGTACCATGTACAACTGAGCGACCATGTGGTAGAGTCTGAGTTCCATGTACAAAGGGGCGTCCATATGGTAGAGTCTGAGTACCATGCACAACTGGGCGACCATGTGATAGAGTCTGAGTACCATGTACAACAGGGCGACCATGTGGAAGAGTCTGAGTATCATGAACAAAGGGGCGTCTTAGTCATTTTTGCTCCTTCGGCTACTTAGCCTCTCATCACGTGTATGCAAGCCCCATTTAAACGACTTAATGAGACCATGTTTTCCAAAATAACTTGTGGTGCAGGGCTGGTTCTAACAAAATGTTTGTTTGGAATATTCTTCCACCAAAAACAGTTGGACATCGCTTTAATGACCATTGTTGCCGTAGCGATACATTTTTAAAAATACAATTTGCAACTTCTTATATTAGGAAGAAGCAAACCAGCAGACGCTTCTTATGACATGTTTTATTGAAACAACGCTCATCTGCATTTAATTTATAATTAATAAGATGTTTACAATATAGGAGGACTTAACGATGACTTGAAGATAACAGATAAACCCCTTCAGATGAAGTCTTAGTAGAACTAACGTTGTGTCTGGACAATCTTAATTTCAATTAACAGTGTCGCTTGAAAACAAAAGTGCAGGAACATCGTATCTAGATGGTCGGGGTGCCTTGCTCTCACTGGGGCAATAGGTGAATTAGGCAAACAGATGAGCATTCTGGCCCATTTTTAGAAACATGTCTAATGAAATTGGGTATCTTTTGAGAAACAAAATATGTAAGTACTTGCCTTCAGTAGTAGAAACTACAAAGCTACAAATATTTGTTAAATACAATTCAGTTGGCTTAGAGTTTAAATAAAACAACCCTTACCAGTCCTCTATTATGTTGATTAAGGCGTATTAATTGACGTTGTGTCAACTAAAAACCATCTGAGTTTGTCTCTAGAGACTTAAAGTCTTTACGTCTCGGACGTCAAATGCGAACACTTAATGAGCAAAAAAAAGTAGTGCCAACCTCAAAAACTCTAAGACAGAAGGATCTATTTTTCTCATTATGTCCGAAACATACTTACTGTAAAAACGTTAAATTAAGGATCAGTACAAAATTCATGTATAACATCGGTGCTACAGTACGTAGTTGTAATTTGCAAGTTTATCAACAGGTGAAAATCAAGTAGATTTTACATGTCTCCCAAAGAGACATTTGAAAGGTTTTAAGAGGTTTTTTGGGATAATTGTATTTATGTGCATCTAACATTACAAACAATCTGCTTTAATACAATGTGATTATCATAATTGATATAGATAAAAAAAAACCTCTTTTCATCATATAATTAGGTAAATGATAACATATCATATAAACCGGTGGTCAATCGCTTGCCAGATTCGGTACCTAACGAAAACGGAAATCTTCATGGTGCATGAAAATAGATAAGGAATGTGTGAAAATCAAGTTTTTCTAGGTTTCTAATATCCTTATATGAAATAGGTAATACATAAATGTATAAATTAAAAATAAAAATTGCGAAGAACCAGAAACAATTTGACCTAACCAACAGATGTATATTTCGTTTCGTGTATTTGATATCGGCAAGTCTCTGATTCCTCAGTTTATTGAAGATCTATCAGCTGGTTCTTGGTCGACATCGCCATAATCATTATATCTGTGTCGTACGTCTTACTTGCTAATACGTAACAAAAACGACCTTCATCACTGGTCGAAATATATTTTTTCCTTTTTCGCATGCCCCCCCCCCCTCGCCCCGCTCCCCACCCCCGCCCCCACGCGCTCCCTAAAAAATGAACCTTGTCCCTCCAACCCCAGACATGTTACAGCTGTGCAGGTCATATGGATGACTCGTCACATCTTTTAGACAAAACATGGGCCTATTTTCACCGTAATGACTAAGTGTATCCTCTTTATTATTTTTGTTGTTTTTTTTTTTCTGTGGGGTTTTCTGAGGGTTTTTTTTCCATTTTCATTTAATATAGGTCAGTATGTCAGACAGACAGATTAGTTGGGAGACGTCTTATTGCCTAATTATTTGTTCTGGTGTTTTTTATAATTCGACAGGTGGGCTCCATTGTTTGTGTTGCTTTTGACGTTTCGACCCCACATTGTTGATTACGAATCGACTCGGGCACTTTGAGGTCTGTGTACGTTTGGGTATGACACAACAGATGACCTTGTAAGCATTTACTTCAGTTTTACCGGTTGGCAACAACAGTTAGATTTTGTCATCAATTATGTTTAACATCTTCCTGTTAAATAACTTTATAATGAGCATAGTTTGTGTAGCATTTAACACATATATATTATTATAACAACGACGAAATGGAGATTAAATCAAAATCATCTCATTGTACTACAATTCGTAGCATAAAACATCTATAAACTTTATGTGTTGCAATAAATGTTAAGTGTGTCAAGGTGAAAAATGTGTTACATAAGTTCTTAACATAAACATACAATAATTACAGTGAACATATTATAATCAATGATAAAGAAATCCAGGAATAAAGATGGCAAAAACGAACGTCTTGGCAATTATGTATTGAAATGTCTATGTTTAAATCATTAATAATCAATTTTGTTGTGTATTCTTTTGAATAACCAATTTACGTGATCGACTATGTGTCTGTGCAAAATATTATGAATATGTGTATTGTTTTGGCTGAGTAATAAAAATCAATTTCCAGCAGTTGTGTAGGACATGATGCACAACACCACTTGATCCTTTATTCACCATCTTTAAATAAAATGCCTGTCAAATATCACAACGCGCTTCGATCGATAATTAGCTACAAATTGCTTCAGGGGTTTGAAGGTCAGGTCAAGTTGACAGGTAAACGCAGGAAAATATGTCATACAAGTATCAAATATATAGTAAGTAGACCAATTTCTAAAAGCAGCATTTTGAGTGACGGTGTAAACATTTGTACGGAAAAGTCGTATAGTGTTTCAGTTCCAACAAGCTTATTGTTCGGGTAAAAGATACATAGTTTAAACTAAATCCTCACCAACGCCACATATCTTTCGATATATGTTGTTTATGTTGGTTTGACGTGGGTTGATATCTAACGGATCACATGAATTCATCCAGTCTATAAGATTGACGACAGTTGGTTGGCTAGATTGACGACAGTTGGTTGGCTGGATTGACGACAGTTTGTTAGTTGGCTAGATTGACGACAGTTGGTTAGTTGGCTAGATTGACGACAGTTGGTTAATTGGCTAGATTGACGACAGTTAGTTAGTTGGCTAGATTGACGACAGTTGGTTAGTTGGATAGATTGACGACAGTTAGTTAGTTGGCAAGATTGACGACAGTTGGTTGGCTAGATTGACGACAGTTGGTTGACTAGATTGACGACATTTGGTTGGCTAGATTGACGACAGTTGGTTGGCTAGATTGACGGCAGTTGGTTGACTAGATTGACGACATTTGGTTGGCTAGATTGACGACAGTTGGTTGGCTAGATTGGCGACAGTTGGTTGGCTAGATTGACGACAGTTGGTTGGCTAGATTGACGAACAGTTGGTTGGCTAGATTGACGACATTTGGTTGGCTAGATTGACGACAGTTGGTTGGCTAGATTGACGACAGTTGGTTGGCTAGATTGACGACATTTGGTTGGCTAGATTGGCGACAGTTGGTTGGCTAGATTGACGACAGTTGGTTGGCTAGATTGACGACAGTTGGTTGGCTAGATTGACGCAGTTGGTTGGCTAGATTGACGACATTTGGTTGGCTAGATTGACGACATTTGGTTGGCTAGATTGGCGACAGTTGGTTGGCTAGATTGACGACAGTTGGTTGGCTAGATTGACGACAGTTGGTTGGCTAGATTGACGACATTTGGTTGGCTAGATTGACGACAGTTGGTTGGCTAGATTGACAACAGTTGGTTGGCTAGATTGACGACAGTTGGTTGGCTAGATTGACGACAGTTGGTTGGCTAGATTGACGACAGTTGGTTGGCTAGATTGACGACAGTTGGTTGGCTAGATTGACGACAGTTGGTTGGCTAGATTGACGACAGTTGGTTGGCTAGATTGACGACCGTTGGTTGGCTGGAATTTGACGACATTTGGTTGGGCTAGATTGACGACAGTTGGTTGGCTAAGAATTGACGACAGTTGGTTTGGCTTAGATTTGACGACAGTCTGGTTGGCTAGAATTGACGACAGGTTGGTTGGCTAGATTTGCGACAGTTGAGTTGGCTAGATTGACGACAGTTGGTTTGGCTAGATTTGACGACAGTTGGTTGACTAGATTGACCGACAGTTGGTTCGCTAGAGTTGGACGACAGTGGTTGGCCTAGATTTGACGGACAGTTGGTTGGCTAGCATTGACGGACAGTTGGTTGGCCTAGATTGACACCAGTTGGTTTGACTAGATTGACGACAGTTTGAGTTCGGCTAGATTGACGACAGTTGGTTGGCTCCGATTGACGACAGTTGGTTGGCTACGATTATGGACAGTTGGTTGTCTAGATTGACAGACATTTGGTTGGGCTAGATTGACGACAGTTGCTTGGCTAGATTGCCGACAGTTGGTTGGCTAATTGACGACAGTTGGTTGGCTAGATTGACATGACGTTGGTTGGCTAGATTGACGACAGTTGGTTGGCTAGATTGACGACAGTTGGTTGGCTAGATTGACGACATTTGGTTGGCTAGATTGACGAAAGTTGGTTGACTAGATTGGCGACAGTTGGTTGGCTAGATTGACGACAGTTGGTTGGCTAGATTGACGACAGTTGGTTGGCTAGATTGACGACAGTTGGTTGGCTAGATTGACGACGTTGGTTGGCTAGATTGACGCAGTTGGTTGGCTAGATTGACGACAGTTGGTTGGCTAGATTGACGACAGTTGGTTGGCTAGATTGACGACAGTTGGTTGGCTAGATTGACGACAGTTGGTTGGCTAGATTGACGACAGTTGGTTGGCTAGATTGGCGACAGTTGGTTGGCTAGATTGGCGACAGTTGGTTGGCTAGATTGACGACAGTTGGTTGGCTAGATTGACGACAGTTGGTTGGCTAGATTGGCGACAGTTGGTTGGCTAGATTGACGACAGTTGGTTGGCTAGATTGACGACAGTTGGTTGGCTAGATTGGCGACAGTTGGTTGGCTAGATTGACGACAGTTGGTTGGCTAGATTGACGACAGTTGGTTGGCTAGATTGGCGACAGTTGGTTGGCTAGATTGACGACAGTTGGTTGGCTAGATTGACGTGGGTTATTTTACTCTACCAACCACATCAAAACACCAAATGCGTTCTGTGCATTAACAGTCCAGTCAACACATGGTATCTGGGACTAACTTGGTAATCAAACTACTTCTTCATAATTGCACAAAACATCCCTAAGAAAACATTTGTTAAAGACATCTAAGTTCAATATACATGTATATCAAACTAGTAGTGTAAACTGCAAGATAGTGGTTTGTGTTAGGAAGACAAGCGTAAAGACAACCCGAAAGGCAGACAGGCATGCAGGCAAGCATGTAGGCAGACAGACAGACAGAGAGACATGGTGTCAGACAAACAGACACACATTAACGCACCTGCACAAATAGATAGAAAACGAACAGACAGAAAAGGCAGACATATATGCATGGTGACATATCCAGAGAGCTCAACAGCCAACGTACATAAAGCAAGGAAATCAATTGTTCTACAAAAATACTGTAGGAATGATGTTTCAGTCAAAAATAATTGTGTTACGCTTATCCGCCATCAGCTTGTGCTAAAGTACAACGCAAATACATCATTACATGAGTACATAAAAATAGCATCTATCGAAAGAAAAA